>ML732491.1:0-22291 GCA_009176345.1 Aspergillus leporis | reverse complement strand
AGCTTTGGATTTTGATACCAACCCTCTATATGGACCTTCCCTTTGAAGATAATGCATGGAGGAAGCGCCCAACCAGTAGAGTTGATACACTTAATTGAAGTAACCCACTCCCGATTGCCTGGCTGTACGAGACGCGCTTTTCCATAGTAATCAGCTCTAGTAATTATTCGAGCAGTAGCTACTAGGCCCATAGCAAAGCCAGTCTCGTCGAAATTGTAGATATCCTCTAATGCGATCCCATGCTGCATTATAATGATTTGTACGCGGTCAAACCACTCTTTAATAACTTTAGGGTCTTCGCATTTAGCGCGTTGATAATCATATCGTCGAGAAAAGCAGGATTTTACTTCAGGACAACGTTTAACAAAGTTGGTAATCTAGTTTGCTCCGACTGATTGAATAGGTGTAGTACCGCGGCCAGTAAGAAGAATATTAGCCATTTCTCGTGCATCTGATGGCTTAGGAGGCGCTCCACGTCGATTTAGCAATAGAATCCATCGTACAAGCGATTTCTCTTCATTTTGGGTTATTTTATGACTGTTGGCACGTGTTTCTGAGCGCGACGTCCTTCCACTAAGTCGACGACGTAGAGTTTCATGGCAAACATCGAAAATACGCGCAGCTTCACGAACACTGCGAATTTCTTGCTTTTTAAAGCAGAGACAGCAAGCAGGATTCTTCCTTCCTGTTCTGCTAATTTTCTTGAATTTTGACGCGCTTTTGGAGACATGGTTGGTAGTTGAATTGGGCGAGGTTTTCGACCGCGGTCAAAACGCGTGAGGTGTCACGCTCGGTTGTGTCACGCTCGCTAGTGAAATACGTTACTTGAAGGGACGGTTAGATAATAGGCCGGCAACCATTTCTGGTCATCCATAATCTGTCCGCTACTTCTCATTATCATCTACGTTCGGTATGGACAAACAAGTGGTATTCGAGACCGCTGACTTACCAAGTATTGCTGAAATTGAGGCAGCTTCAGAAATCCTCAGTATGCCGGACAATGCCGCCAAAGTTGTCCGAGTTAAAGAGCATTTCGCGGTCAAATTCGGCAATGGTATATCCCTCTCTGAGGCCGAGAATATGAGGTTTCTTTCAGTCAACAGTAATGTTCCTGTACCAAAAGTCTATGCCGCATTCGTCGATCGGAAAACGAACAAAACATTCATTATTATGGAATACATCCAAGGCGATACTTTACAAAACTCCTATCAACGCTTACGCCCCCTGAAAAAGCCATCATATGCAGGCTAGTCAGGAATGCGATAACCGAAATGCGGACGATACCGGCACCAGATTACCTGGGGAGATTGAATTGTCAACCTTATATTGACGGTATTTTCTGGACCAAAGACAACAATCCAGTACTCTCTGGACCGTTTACAAGTCAAAAAGACATGAATAGCGGGATTCTAGAGAGGTTGCGCCAAACGGAAACATCATCATATGCTCAGTTATTGCGAGGGATGATCAATTCCACCTTACATGACCATCGCACAGTCTTCACTCACGGAGATATCCAACCGAAGAATATTATGGTGGAAAGAGTCGGCGCTCGCGACGGGTGCCCAAATTTCAAAATAACTCTGATAGACTGGGAAGCGGCTGGGTGGTATCCTGAGTATTGGGATTACTGTAGCGCGACCATTTCCTGCAGGTTCAAACCCGACTGGCTTGAGCTTATTCCAGAGGTTATGGATCAATACACCGTAGAATTCCTCATGATGCAGGTCGTATACAGCACTGTATACTACTGAGACGAAATAGGTTAGGATTGAGGTTTAGCAGCACCTTCTACGTGGGATCATGGAATCGTCGGCAGCTTAACTTCTCCACGGATGCGAAGACTACAGAGCGCCACAATTAGCCAAATAGGTAGTGCAAGGCATTAAACGAATAGTAAAGGGATGCTTGCGCCTCGAGTCATGTCACCAAGATATGCATGTCTATCGCGAGCTGCCCAACCACTGCAGCCGGAAAAAGAACTGATATTAGTCGCTGTTAGCGCTCAGACTACCGCTACTGAAGGCTGATCATATAGAGTGACGGCCGCCCGCCCGCATTCACCCGCATCTTCTCTCAAGCAACAATTTCCGCAGATTTTTGATCTTCACTTGATGTTATGTCTGACCCACAAGACCATACTTGCGCTAATAACACATTTCTCACATGCTGGAAACAGAAACGGAAGTGCACGAAAGAAATACCAAGATGTTCTCTCTGTCGATGCTTGTTAGCAGGAATTCTCGCACCACTACAGACAGTACATAATGGGCATAGCTAATCCAATGGCAGTGACATTGCCACGTGGCATTAAAGTAACTAACTACTCCCGTCTGGTCACAAACCAAGCGATGCCAAGTCATAGTGTCATCGGTTTTGCGGTCGAAGGCCCCACAGACAGTTTCTGGTTAAGCAAGTATCCGCAGAGTTCCCCACATACCATGCTTCTAGAGGTTTGCGAAGTACCAGCCAATGCCCACTTTCCACAACCAAGGCCTAGACAATAAATTCCTTAGAACCGACCAAGGTACATCAACACTCTGGATTAATTGAGCTGAATATCGTTGTAAGGATGTTGGAAGTAGATGCCCGGTGGATCACGTAGCTTCCGCATTTCGGCTCCAAACGGAGCTAAGCGGGGAAACACTGAACGCCAACCTCGCTCGATATAGGCCACAAAAGCCTTTCCCGTAGTCTTTCTTAATAAATGACATATATCCCTATATTCTGATCGGCATGCTCAATAACGAGGCTAATTCCCAGAATAATATGCATACCGAAAAGTCGGGGTTCCATCTCAGCATGATTAAGGACATGCTCACCGGCTTTCTTAATGGTATTTCCGGCATCTCGAAAACGCTTGAGGATGTCTTTACCTCTCTTGCCAAGCTCATCGATGAAAATAAGAACCAAGTGTAGTCTCGCAGCGTCCGGAGTTTATTCCATGTGTTCCTTTACAATGATACTACGCAAGACGTTCGGACTTGTGAGTGCATTGCTCTTCCTTTGCCCTTGTTCGGGCGATAAGAAGGATGTTGTTGGCGCCCTAGTGCAGACTTCCGAATCATCAAATACTCAGTCATCGCTGAGATGGTGGAGTATGTGTCGAACAAATCGATGCATCATGAGGTAAAGATGGGGTTTGGCATTCATCAAACCGATCTCAGCCTGAGTGAATGAGTGGGACAGAGGTCAAGGACAAGATTCAAAATTGGCTTGATGACATCGCCGCTAACCAGGTCGAGCACCCAATCGACGTTGAAGTCGATTTCTAAAATCAACCAATTCCAAGATCTTTTGTTTGGGAAACCATGCTTTATTCCATTGATGTCGTTGCTGTCCGGGGCTTTGCCACAGAGTTGTCCTTTTCTTATTCCTTTGATTTTTCAGAGCTCTACACCCAGTCTTTTGATATTAATGAAATTTCAGTCCACTTTTGCCCAATGATTGTACTGCGAGCATGTTATTAAACATGTGAGTATAGCTTCAAAAAGCAATACTGGTCTATTAGTCTATAGCCTGCTGTAAAATAACGCCAACCTCTTGAAAACACTCTATTCCCGTTGAGTAAGCTGTTCAAGTATCACCCCCAAGTCCAATCGAACACATCCAGTGCTACCAAAAGAAAGAGCAGCTGCCGCTGTTGGATGCCCTTCCCGGTCTTATGTTATTTACCCATTAATTATATAAACCGACTAGTAGCCCTCAACCGATGCCCATACTTAAAGAGAAGCCAGGGAATCGGATTGAGAGGGAAGGACAAGAACGCAAAGACGCTGCCTGCCCGATGAATACCCAGATTTTGATACATTTGCAGCGTGAATAGAGGAAAAGTTGCCCCGAGTGTGTATCGGAGAGTCCCATTGGCTGCCAACGCTGTTTTACACAGTTAGTCAGTCAGTCACCTTCAGACGAACGGCGAACGAAAAAATGTTCATCTGAAGCCACAGCACCAGCACGGTATATTTGCGCCATATAAACTATAGCAGACAGCTGTGTCGGAATCGTTAGCGACAAATCATCCTAAGTATTTGGGGAAGCATATGTTTACAAAAATGGAGAATCCCCCCCATCCCAAACGGAATACCGGCTGCAATCAAGGCCGCCCAGTGGCCACCGCGATGTGGTTCCTAGGAGTACCTTAGTTCGGATTAGTTTTTTACCCCGAGTTCTATGGGGACGCAGGCTTATGAAACTAACCAAAATAACCCTATAGGCAAAAGAATGCTCCCTGCCATCTCAGCATACAGTCGGTGCTCAGGAGCTGCAGACCCGCCCCCAACCTTGAGCGCGCGAGCATGCAGCGTCTTTTAAAAGACAATGGACATGAACAATGCCAGGATATATCCGATAATAACGCTGATGAAATTAAGCCCGACCTCTCGGAGACTAAACCCGTAATCGAGCTGCAAGACATATGACGCGCTCCCAAAATAGCTAAATACCATGGCATAGGCAAATGCGGTATACAGCGTCAACAAACGTACCACTGTCTCCGTACACAGCATCCTCACAGGCCTTACCATGGCAGCCTGAATCATTTTCCCAAACAAGGTTGGCTGTGAAGGCCCACTGATGGCTTTCCGTCCGGCACTCTGGAGTATTCCCTGTTTAGAGGTCTCCCGCATGAGCACAGTGCCGAACAAGATTGGTGCCCCGATCATGAGGAGTAGGTATTGTGTCCATCTCCAGTCCTTGTCATGGTTATAAAGGATATATGCCCTGGCCAGAGGTCCAAAGCTTGGACCCAGGAAGGGTCCCAGGATGAAAAACAGAGAAACAATGCCACCAACTTTCCCAAATGCCCAAATGGCAACACCTGCGGAACCTAGAAATCCCGCAAGAAAGCGGCATACGAGCAGAGTGGTGAAGTTCTGGGCCGCTGCAGCGCCACCTGTGAAAGCAAGAAGGAATGAAGATGTAGTAACATAGATCCATTTTCGGCCGAAGTATTCAGACAAGGGAGCAATCACAACGGGTCCGAAGGCGAGGCCGAGAGTATAGAGGGTGAGGAGGAGAATCGATTCTGTTCGAGAGACATTGAAGTCGGCAGCCACCAAGTCTGTAGCTGGTACGCTGACTGATGTTCCAAATGTACTGTTGATGATGCATGTATGAGATTAGAGCGTCCACTCTAGGGTGGCGAGAAGGAGTTTACATCCCGAATGCCAGCAGGCAAGGCACTAATGTATGAAAGATCTTTAGACCAATGGGCCAGTTTACTGGATTCCTCCTCCCGTCCGGATCATCCCACGCTACCTTGTTCAAAGAGGAGTCAAAGTTTTTCTCGACGTCCAATGTATAGGGCTTCCTGTTTCAGTTACATTGCTGATAGGAAGGGCAAGTGATGGGCGTCTCTGAACGACGTTTTGTGACGCAAACCCCTAAGCTGCACGCAGTATTGAAAAACCTGGGATCTGACACTACATAAGTACTGAAAGAGGGGTATTTCCTACTTTTTTTCTTCTTTCTTACCTCCCGACCTACATTACGCACGTGATCCTAAATATTCGTTTGGGCAGAGGGCAGGACCCATGGCTCTGATTACTTTGTTAATAATCCTTCCGATTAGTTAGTTAGTGTAATCAACCCATAAGCTGTCAGGTTGCTCTTTTTCCAGCCCAAAAGCGCTAAAAATTTATGAGCTATACATCAAGCGTAAGCCAGAATCGAAAGACAAAGTAAAAACCAGCTGCAGAAGTCCTCTTTATTCATAAAGATATATAGCCTATTTGTACTATTGTAACCCCAGAAATACATCCCACCACTATCTCCATGTAACAAGAGACACGAGCATCTCAGAATTGGGGAGGCAGTGTTGTAGCACTTGTACTACTAATCATTAAAATGCACTTTAGGCTTTTCTTCAGAAAAAGCTCTTCCTACCAATCAGGGAGGGTTTGTATCCGTGATGACCCGCTCGGTAGTTGATTACGTTTAAGTTTAATCCAACTTCAACGCTGATTACTGATCAAGTCGTACAGGGGATTGAGCCGAGGGGTCTATACTAATCATAAATGGCTGCCCTGTACTCAGCCACTCTAGTACTAGACTTCTCATAATGGCACTGAGGGGTTCAAGTCTAGGGCTTTACGAGGACCAATAGATATTTATCTATTCCATTATCCTATTCCCCTCCGTGGCGCTAAATCACAAGTTTATGTCTGACGGTTGACCTACGCAATTAAACAAGGGGATAAGCGTCTAACTTACGGGGGGTATTAGATCAGTACGAACTAATTATTAGCATGGTCAGAATTAAGGCTACCGGAAGGCAAGATAGAAACTCCGGTGTTCCCAGACCAGGCGGAGATTTATTCTTCTATCGACAGCCACCTCCAGTTTATGTGCTCTACTGCTAAATTGCTCTAAAACGCTCCCTCGTGGGATGATCTGGCGGGTTCCCAGCTCCTATATCAATAAAGCCCTGTGCAAGGACCCACATGTGGAGTTGTCCCCCTATGCTAGAAGGGCACTCCCACTTGCTGACCACCCAAGACGGCTACTAGGAAGGGCAGATACCATCCGTCAATATTGATCGTCCAGCCTTGTTGACGGACTAGGATATCTCATTTTCAACATTAGTCGTAATGTCGTCTCGCGGTACTTGGCTTAGGCAGAACTACTTAGATCCAGGCATTCAGGGCATACCCATTGGTGCTCTCTGTGACATACCAGCCTTGCCACTTACGCCTTCAGAGTCTTCGCAACCAGATCTTTCGCCGGAACCTCCCTCGACTGTATCAGCTATGTACAATCCTGCTAATGGGTCTGCACGAGTGGATTTGGGCCAGTCAAGCAGCGGTAGCTCTAGAAGGCACCTCGGCATCAATCAGAGCACAGAAACGGATCTGCAGGCAAACAGCAATCCCACAGCAAGGACATCGGGCGCCAATTACCGAAAACGCCAAACTGAAAGCCGTGATAAAGCGTTCACAACAAAGGTGAGTAGCCAATCACCGAGGAAGCGGGGTCGTCCAGGAAAGTCAGATGAAGCAGATTCTTCAGTTGATGTAAGTTCATCTCAATGGGGACGTATTATGCTTCACGTAGCTAATGTAAAAACCAGAAGCGACGAGTGCAAATCCGAGTCGCGCAGCGAGCCTACCGTTCCCGTCAGAAAGCCCATATGTCATTAATGGAAGCCCGGATACGTGGACTGGAGACCACGGTCGACCTAATGGCCAAGAACTTTTTGTCCTTCAATGATAAGGTCATGCAATCGGGCATTTTAGAGCGTGCCCCTGGCCTTGCAAAGGATTTTCGGCAAACTTCGGAAGAGTTTCTACGTTTAGTGAAAAATGCAGTTGAGTTTGATACCGACAAGGTCCACAATGTGCCGAAGACCGCAGATTCTTCAGAGCAAGCACGAGGAGACGGAACCAGATATGATGCTGGCCAATCACGCGACTCAGACATTGCGACTGCTAATAGCAATTTACTGGATGGTCTAGACGATACGGACGTTCCCATGCTCACAAACAGACCTAGAACACCTGATAAGGGTGCGTCTGTCAGGTGTCCACGGCCAACGCCAGATGAACTCTCTTCATGCTCCTCTACTCGAGCAATGCATCCGGTCTCACCGACATGGGCGGACGACTTGGATCCGGCGGTGTCCAAACTAAATGGACCTAATAGTGCCTCCTTCGCGGAGAGGCTGCTGTACGCTTGTGCACAGCGCGGATATCACTTCTTGAACGATCCCACCGTATCGAGCCCCAGTCTGTACCGGGTTTTTGGACTCCTCATGAGTACTATGACTCGCAGTGATATTATGGCGTACCTGGAAGCACGCCTAAAGTATCCCGGGTCGCACGAGGCCTTTGGAAGCTGGAATATCCCCATGTTCAGTATTGGAGGTGCCGGAACTCATCGTCGTCGGAATTTTTCCAGGATCGACAACCCATATACACCGTCCTTATCCGCAAAAGAAGAGGAAGCATGTACCGATACTAGTCCATTTATGTCGGAGGATGAGTGGTTTGATGCCAAGGACGTAGAAGGGTTCCTCGAAGAACGTGAAGTTAACATAAACCGGCAGCGATCAGACCCGCATATATCAGAAGAAACTGCATCAGGAGCACTAGAGTTTGCTCGACTGGATATGCCCAGAGACAGGATTCAGTCATCTTCTAACCAAAGGGCTCTGGGGCGTCTGCGTCTAGATCGACCACTGGTCATTGACGAAGCTCTGTTGATCGATAGTAAGCTCTCTTCTGTAGTTCTCTTAAGTATAACTTTGAGGCTGACAATCCCTAATAGGCTTGACTAGTTTATGCATATGCCTTGGACATACGGTAGGATTCCGAAGGCGAGATATCGAGAGCGTGATTTCTCGATATGCCCGCCCTGTAACATCTCCATATCAGGACTCCACCGGGGTGTTTGACTAATAAGTGAAAAGTCGAGCTGCAGCGCCTGATTATTTATTTTTTTTTTTTTCTCATATTTTCACCTGCACTAGTGAGAGCATATTCCATAATCTAATTACGCAATTTTTGACTCGCCGATAGAAGGGCTCTTATAGTGTTAAGGCAGGTAACTAACACTAGAGATAAATATGTGTACAAAGATAGGAGTAGACACTAGATAATAATATATGACAATTGACGTTCTGCTGCAGAGGGACGGTGTCAGTCCCAAAGCGACTTAGCGCGGTTCCCCCCACGCGCCACGACCAAAACAACCGCGTGCTTGCGGCGGACTCACAAGAGCCCAAAAAACCCCCCGTCAAAGAGTTTAAGTACCAACTACGCAAGGACCGCTTGTCGAGCTCCGCCAAAAAAAAAGAAAAAGGGAAAGGTCAACAATCCCGTTTTGAATGTGTCGAGTGGCCGCGGTCAATTGCGGCTAACTAATCGGATCGCTGGAAGCGCGCTCCGGACCTCGACCGACACACGTCCCTCAAACTCCCCGTTTTCATTACCAGGTGCCACCGACTGGGTTCCCTGCGACCGCGCGATCACTACACTTTGGACTACCGATGAAGGATATTGCGAGAGATACGGTCGGCGCGACTTGTTGATAGATTGAGTCGATCTTGTGTTGCGCGGGTGAAGGGGCTGAAGTGAGGCGACATCCGACACCGACGACCGAACAATTTAGGAGGCGACATCTTCCATTGCAACACAACAATTCGGCTTATCCACTCTTCAAAGAAAGAAAGATCGCGCTATATAATCACCTCTACCTCAGTACCTCTATCCCGTACCTACACCCCCTCCGACTTCCCCGCTCGTTATCGGTCCTGACATGACCGTCACTGTTTTGGCCACCCCTAGGATTAAGACGAAGCGTCGCGAACCTCTACAGCCAATTGTTATGGCGACGTCCCAGGCGCAGGCGCGTCCTGCGTCTTCTGCCGCGCCGGGCAGGAAGAGGACAAGGTCGAGTACGCAATTGAGTTTGACCAGTGTGGAGAAGAGTGAAGGGAATACAAGTTCCGCTAAAAGAAAGCGTAAGTATTCTTGTCCTCGCATCAAAGATTTATCTCTGCAGGATTTGTCGGAGGATATGGCTATATGTGTAAGCTGTGAGAGTCACGGTGGGCTAACCTCGGTTGATCGCTGCAGAAGTCGATTTCGACGAAGAAGATGGGTTCCAGTTTACTCGCACCAAATCTAAAAAGTCAAAGCCCACAGTAGAGACTATTCCAGAGGTCTCCCTACCTGCTCCAGAGAACCCCGCCCCGAAACCATCACCGAGGAGAGGGCGGCCACCCAAGAAACGGCCGGTAGAGAAGCCGGCAGAAAGACAGGAGATTGCGCCGGAGATTGCGCCGGAGCCAAAGAAGTCAGCGAGAAGTTCAACGAGGCAGACAAGGGGGGCTGCGAAAACTACTTTACCTGAGCCAGAGCCACAACCAGCGAGTGCCACGCGTTCAACGCGCACACGTGACCATATCGAAACCGTACCGTTGGAGAAGAAGCGGAAGAAAGGCCGGCCGAGTAAATCACATGAGGAACAGCGGAACGGCTTTGTTTCGCCCGAACCACAGCAGGCTGGGACATCCAAGATAACATTGCCCATGGCTGATACGCCGGTTATACAGCGGAACAAGGAATTGAGGGGTGCGGCGAAATCAGGAAAGGGCAACAGACGGAGCAGCTTGGGAATGCGAGGACGAAGAGCTAGCTCTCTGATTGACTCTGGGGCGTCTAATGGTGGGTAATCGGTTGCGCATGTTCTAGGACTGTTACTAATGGCCTCGCAGCGTTGCCTCATGATCAAGTTGATACGGCAGATTTTTACAAACACATCGCGAGTGACGGGCTCCCAGAACCACGGAGGATGAGGCAGCTACTGATTTGGTGTGCGACTCGGGCAGTAAGCGCGAAGCCATCGGGGTCACGCTCTGAGGACGCGAGTGCGCGTCTAGCTGGTATGTCACGTCTTCTTTGAAGTTAGGGTCAAGCTAACGATATTGTAGCGCGTGTGATCCAAGAAGAGCTGGTAAAAGACTTCTCTTCTAATTCAGAGCTGTCGAATTGGTTTGCACGAGAAGATGTGAACCCGCCCGCTGTTGTGGTCAAGAAACCAAATCCGAAGAACGTGCAGAATGCAGATAAGATCAAGGAATTGGAGGAACAAATACAAAGGTACATAGCCTATGTTGATCACAATATGACACGTACTGACAATGCATAGACTCCAACGAGAAAGGCACGCTCTTAACGCACTTCTTCGGCCACCGTCTATTCCACGAATCAAACCATCGAAGCAGCAAGATAGCGCGCCGAATGGTCAACCAGAGCCCTCACATCCCGACTCCAAACCTAAGCCGCGGTCAGGGCCCGAACCGATCAACATATCCTTACTGGACCCTTCGCAACAAACGATCTATGAATCGATAGACCCTGACTCCGCAAAACGGAAACCAGATGCCGAGTCTCAAGCGGCGGCATCTTCAGAAGTCAGTCTACCACCAATAACAGCATCAGCTGTATCTACACGTCTTTCCCGAATCGCCCGCGGTCTAGCACCAACTCTCGATTCGTTTGCGGCCGGTATCCACGATATCGAACTGTACCGAACCATGTCAGACACTGTCTCATCACGGGTATTGCGCATCTGTGCCGAGCGATTAGAGGAACGAGACGCACGGAGTGCCATGGGTCGACTCAAGGTGGAGGAAGACGAAAGCGAGAGCAAAGATCTCACCCTGCGCCCAAGACCGAAGGAAGACCTTGGTCTGATTCTTGGAGCATTAAGTCGGGTGGAAAGACGGTGATGAATTGGTTGAACTTCTCTTTCTTTGTCTTTTGTCATGTATTTCATTGTGTCCGGCCGGCTTACAGTGGCCGGCATTGTTGGGTTTCTTCGTTGGCAGCATACAAGCAATGGAGTTGGGGTGTTCTGGATGAGGTTTGACGTGGATATGGTGGCAATGGCTATGATCCAACAGCAATTCACTTTAACACTTTACATAGGACCAATTTCCATTTTCCTTTGGACCATTTTTTACCTGATCATCGATGGTCACCTTGCTCAAGCTTTAGTCTATACTCCGATATCATCTGCAGGGTAGGGTACAATTCACATAAGTAATTAAGTATGTGATTAGCTACGGCAGCGTAGTCTCGTTGTCCTTGCATATTTTCCTTTTTAATCCATGTAAACTGACTTGGATGTTCTCCCTAGCAGGTGAGCTCATATTTAGTATTCTGACTGGGTTAAGACTACATATTGACTAGTAATCTATCTGATTCATTGGGTTGTGGTGAATATATATTGCGCGCCTCAGGTATAGGACAGACCCTAACGACAGCTTGTCCCTCGTTATAAATGCCCAAGCCACGCAGGGGTATGATCTCGTAGTCGGAGATTATTTTTATTGCAATTTTATGTAGAATCTCTTTAACATTTCGTTGTGTATTCAAGGAGATGTTGTGGTATTCAATGAAAGCTGGAAATTCCTTCATATAATAAAAGAGAACGTGGTTTATCAACAAAAGGCGAGATGGCCGAGCGGTCCAAGGCGCTGGAGTAAGGTTCCAGTCTCGAAAGGGGCGTGGGTTCAAATCCCACTCTCGTCATCATATTTTTTTTGCCCGGCTGTGTGGTGTGTATCTCTGATTTGCACTTTTTTTGGGTGGGGGGGTTTCCGGCTTCTCCTTCTTTGTTGTTGTTTCTGTCATACTCACGCCCTGGCCTCTACCAGATTGAGTGGTGTCTGAACAAAGCTTAATCAAGTACACAATAAACAAGGGAGTTGTCCTGCCGTACTACACTGTCTTACCCCCGGCCGAACCGTTGCCTAACCACCATTATGCAGCCTTTGCAACCTCATTATCCAAGGTCAGTACGTTCAGGACCCAAAAAAATAAGTTCGGATGACAATTGCCAATAAATCCGGGTATCATTATCGTATCGATCAATGTACGGCCTCCCTACTATAATCGAAACTGGTCTGTCCACAGACCCCGTATTGATCACCCCGGAAGCTCCCTCGGCGCACGCCCGTCCAATTCCTGGAGCTGTGGCTGCGCATGCATAGTCTTTGACTCACCAACAACCCCAGCAGCATGCTCAGTATTCGGCTGCGGAACCATACCCGAGGACAGTTTCCGACGAAACAGGAACCATGCCAGCAAAGTTATGAAAATGACACCAGCAGCAGACCCAACCCCAATACCCGCGGCCGCACCCGCAGTTATTGTCGAATGGCCCGATGAGCCCGTTTCAGAAGAGTCAGACGACCTCGTTCTGCCGGGATCCGATGAATCGGTCGCAGTCTATCCCAAATGTCAACAGGCAAAGTATTGCCAGAGCTGGGGAAAGGATCGCTCTCTCACCGGAGTAGCAAAGGCCACGCCTAACGCAAACAAATGCAGATTGGTTCGCTGAGTGACCTCCCCGAAGGTAATAGTGTTCGCAGCGAAGTCGGTTCTTGTAATCGTCCTCTTTAGAGACGTATCGTACTGTGACATGCAAGGGAACCAAGGGCCGTGGGGTGCTTTAGTCGGATTAGCCACGCAGCTAAATGAATAGACACTAATATTTAGATGGAGAAATATCAGTGTTTGTTTGTTAATGTTCCTTGTGATGTATTCAATTGCATAATTCATACGTTGGGCAGCATGTTGTTACGGAGCTGGGTGAGCCGGATGCCTGGCAGGCTGATGTGAAGCCCCGGGGACATTTGGTTCCATCGTACATGCCCGAGGGATTCCAGGTGGAAGGGAAGCAGTTGGTGGTTTGGGACGGGCCACCTAGCACCGTGCGCTGGTCTCTGGCATCATGGAAGTCCCAGATCCAGAAGTCGTCTTTCCCGCGACAGCCGTATGCCGATGGTGTCCATTCTGGAGAGAGGGTAGGGTTTCTGGTTTTTGTCGTTGGTGCTGGTGTTGTCGTTGTCATTCTGAATGATTAAATGAGTGTGGAGGTGTGATGGGGGAGACATTATTCTGTCTGCAGGGGCAGAGGTCAGGCCAGCCTTGTGTGTTGGTTCCGGCCCCTAGTTAGATGGAGTAAGGGGAAACTTGGCGATAGACCTCATTCGTAGCTTACCGTCTAGCTGCATTCCATCGCACGAGGCTAAGGATTAATGATCGATTGGATTGTGTTTCATCTTTGGGTTTCATTATACTCTGGCTAAGTAAAAATATCTAAGCTTCATATTCGAGATTCTCTCCTTCTCAATTATATAACATTGTCTGAAGCTGGCGGAGATTCTTTCATAATGTATCGGACTGAACTTACCTGAAGAGAGGATACGATATTGATAAATCCCCATTATTCTACACTACGCTCCGGCCCTCCTGGTGGCGCCGTTTGCCCCATGGACTGGTCAGCTCTAGAATAAAACTTTCTACGCCTTTATATAAAGTTGTTTTCATCAATGTGTGGTGCTGGTGCTCCATCGTGTCCTTTTTCTTCTCGATTGTCTTATTCCGCTGGTGCACGAAATATTTCCTGTCCTTGTAGCTCATTTGTTGATAGACTTTTCTCCCTCGCCGACGCCATGGTTATGTCTCTGCCATAGTATATGTGTGAGTATTTTTGCATGAAGTTGCACTCCATCACATCAGAACCTGATTTTGAAACCCACGCTTGGATCCGAACTTTACTATACGAGGGCAGTCCATGTAGAGGAGACCACAACTCAAGGGTGTAAGTATGGAAAGGAGGAGGTTTGGGCCCTCCGCCGAACCCTGGGGTTATAGGAGGATGGCGTACGCTATAGCCTAGGGTAGGGCATAAACAGTGGACCCCGCGTCACGCTAATCTTTAGGATGCTGTACCAAATCTACAAGCCAAGCAGGATGAATACTTATTGCTGCAGCGATCGTAGCTGTTAATATGCAAACGGATGGTTAACAATCCGGCAGCGGGAATCCTCCCCAGACACAAAGCGCGGAACCTTTGACTGGCTTTAGGGGGAGCTAGTTGAGTTCTAAGTCTAGAGAACGTAGATTTATTTACTGTGTGTAAGCTTAATGCGGAAAGTTCTTTGTATGCAATGTGAGGCACTAGGTCGTCATAGGATTTGTTGTTTCTCTTTTTACGTTTGGCCTCCCATGGGTGCTGCTGTATGGGAAATGTGGCAGCATATCACGGCCATGTATTTGGACTCTTAATAATTATTGAACTTGTTTAGTATTGTAGCATCCTCGCATCCCTGCAATCAACGGAAATAAGTGACAAAAGACCAACTTCTCCTCTGCACTTTTAAGCCAAAGACAGGCACTTGGACCCACTATATGTTGGCTTGTGCTGTCCCTCGATTGAACAAGATCAAGATAATAAAGAAAAAAAACCCATAAGAGAAAGCCTTTGAAGGCAAGGAAAGCCTTGGACCTACCAACGAAGATACACTCTGTACCATACTGATGCTTGGTCGAGATTTACGTTACTCAAGCAGACTCAGAGAGGCAGACAACATCTATCAGGAATTTTTTTGAGGGCAACAGCGGGTATTTGGACCCACTTATACATGGCCAGCATTGGCTAGGACTCGCTCTATATGAGGAGAGACTTGTTAGGAATAAAGTAATGTTTCGAAGTAAAAATCTTGGGTATAGAATCATAAACCTCTAAATGCTATCGTTATCGTCAAGACCAAAAGAAATATAATATACATTTTCTAGCTTTCCTCTGAGACACATAGTATAAATCCGAAAACCTGGATATTGTATAAGCTAAGAAAAAAGTCCCTCTATGGCGCCGATATCATTTCATGATCGTTATTTTGCGTTCGAATACTTCGTCTAATATTCATAACTCGGATACATCCTCCCCATTAGACAAACGGCGAAGAATATCCTTCAACTTCTTGATTGGAGTTGGTTTCGTCAGGAAGAGGTTGACTCCACTCATCGTGGCTTCTTGTTGCAGTGAGGCCGATACGACGGCAGTTAGAACGATGATGGTCGCTGGTTTTCGTCCGTTTGATTTCTCAAAACGTCGCATCTCCCGTGCTGCTGTGAGGCCATCCATCACGGGCATAGAGATGTCTACGGCCAGGTTAGTACTATAACAAGACCATTTGCAAAGGCGTGTGTGGATACTAACCCATCACAACAGCATCGTGTCTCCCCGCCTTGAAGATCTTCAGAGCTTCCAGACCATTCGTTGCAGTCTGATATCCGAACCCGGCGCCCTTTACACACGTTTCGATAATCTACAAGGGTTAATTCAGCTCCTGGGATATAGAATGTTATAAGGTACGTACCCGAAGATTAATAGGATTGTCCTCCACAAGAAGAGTTCTAAGACCCTCTTGGCCGTCCTGGTCATCCTGGCCATCTTGTTTCGGAAGGGACGGAGACTGCTCCATTTCTTTGCCTTCTGAACTCTTGTTTCCCGTCACATGATCGGAGAGCCCATTCGGACTGATCTCATTTTCATCATCCTGTAATTCTGTTATTGGAGTGTCGGGAGGTGTACACTGTTCTGACTGCTGCGTGGACTGCCGAGGGGAGGAAGAGCTTTCAGATGAAAATCGCCCGGAACTGCTCCGAGGATCTAGACAATGCTCAAAAGCAGTGGCCAGGGTTTTCGGGCTCACTCTGTTATAGTGATCAGCCAGGGAGCTAGAAGTGAAGAATCAGAGGCAGGTACTTACGGTTGCGTAAGGAAAATGATCGACTCGTCATCCCTGGAACCAAGTCTCTTCCAGTTACTGGTTCGTGCACTGAGAACGATCAAGGGGAACGATGGTTGGGACTCTTCTGGATTTTTGGGAACGAGCCCATTAGGACCTCGTCGGTAGAGATGGCGATACTCATGCTCTGTAATAATCATGAAATCCACTTTGTTTCCGTGGTCGAGTTGATCGAGCGTCAACACTTGCAAGCCAAACCAATCCGTTACCATGCGCTCAAGGCTTGATAGCATACCCTCAGAGATGTTGAGATTATCTCCGATATCCTTTCTCAGAGCCGTCTTGGTGAATAGTGATACTGTCATGCCATTCAACCGTTCCTTTACTGAAGCATGAAGAGGAGAACGTGGGATGGATGGGTCGGTCCTTGATACTGGCAGAACCACATCTACATCTGTTCCGCGGGAGACTTCACTAGTAACCTTGATCTGACCCTTCAAAGATTTAACAATTTCGTTGACCAGGTGAAGGCCCACTCCTAAACCAGGAGAGGTAGTATCTTCTTGTAGGAAAGCACTGTAGAGGTGATGTGTTAAGAAGTCCGGGGACATACCGCGACCTGAATCGCTAACGGTGAGGCGAACGGCTGGCTGCGTTTTGCCTTCCACAACCAACGTATCCTTCTTCATCAAGAGCCGGATGAAACCCCTACGCGTGTACTTCATAGCATTCCCGAAAATGTTCATAATCACTCTGCGCCAAGCGCCAGCATAGATATTATACTGCCAGTTATCCTGCCACTCGATGTCCACGATGGTGGTGAGTCCGCCATTCGAATCGTCGTCAGCATTCTTCGTGTTACCGTCGGAATTTGTCCCCCGCCCTTGATACTCCGCGCCGGCGAGGAGGCCTTCAACCACTTCCTGTACCAATACACCTAAATCCTCTTCCTGTAGAACGCCAGAGCCAGGCCCCTGGCCCTGAGAGCTGCCGCTCTGTCCTTCGTGTGAGCCCTTCTGTGACCTACGTGAATGGGTAAGCGTGTTGATCTTCGCATAGTCCAAAAGGTGGTTGAGAGTGTCTAGTAGCGTCCTTCCACAACTGTACACCGTCTCAATCAATGATCGTTGGGCATAGCCATTGACCATTTCCTGGAGGAGCTCTACCGTCCCAAGCAAACCGTGCAAGGGCGACCGTAGCTCATGGGAAATGGAAGAGATAAAGTCGCCTTTGGCTCGGTCCGCGGCCTCCAGATCCAGGCGAGATACCTCGGCCATGACACTGTTGCTGAATGCAGCCATATATGTCAGATCCTTCGGCTCAGACAACACTCTGCCTGGGTCGTTGGCCCAAGTAAGAGAGACTGTAAACCATCGACCACGCTGGAAGTCCCACACGGGATAAATGGCAATACATCTAGCGCCGGGCAGGACCTGCGTAAGCTGCTTGATGTCCATGGTTTCCTGCTGGATATCTTGCTTGTGAGCTTCGCTTGTCCTCGCTCCGCGTCCACCGTCCGGGGCATAGTGCATTTCGTCCGCTAGTCCCTCATAGCTTAATGCAATAGAACCATCTTCCTCGATGTGAAAGATTTTTCCGCGTGGATACCGGTCAATCAGATGGCTAACAAAATCGCCTGGGAGAGAGACATAATGGCTATCCTTCAAATTGTCGTCTTCTTTAGAACTGAACGAGGTGAAATGGCCAAGGACAAGGCTTTTGGAATCTCCAGCATTTCCACTAGGAGGGAACTTTTGCTTTGAATTAGCTGGCGCCAATGCTTGTTTATCACCATCTGTCTGATTTTGAACGTCGTATGTCTCGGGGTGACTATTCCCTGCATTTGTCGGTCCGACGGTTTGACGCCGGGCATACACGCTAGCATCCACAAACATTGCCCCTTCCACATCGAGGGCTTGATAGATGAGACTAGAAGCGCGGTTGAGCACCTGTCGGACGTTTGAAGGGGCAATCGCGTCTTGCAAATGGCTAGTGGTAGGGGAAAGACATGGCCGCTTCTCTCCAGTTTTTTGACCCTCTTGCTGCCCGTCAGTTTCCGCGCTCTCATTCTCGTCTTTATTCTTTGCTTCTCTGAACTTCTGAATAGGTGATACATGCTTCGTCTTAGCTTTTGCAGGGGCCTGATTTGGAGAGCCCGGTTTCTCTTGTTGTGCCTGATCTTCCTCGAATTCCTCCTCACCGTCATTCTGACCGGATACCTGAAGTTGCTCCAGTTTTGTGTTTACTTGGGCCATATGCTGGCCGAATTTCTTTTCGGGAGGATCTCGGGTATGGAACCATTCATTGAGGTCCGACTTGCCTCTGACGAATAAACCCAACGCCCTGACCATTTTTTCCTCGCGATATTCCTCACGCATGGCTCGCTGTGCCAACAAGTGATCCATGACAGTAGCAGAAAGATCTTGCAGAAACTGCTTTTGTACCTCAGTAACCCCATCTCTGGGTTGGTCATCGAGGACCGCCAAGCTTCCAATAACATAATTGTCTGGAGACTGAATGGGTACGGAGACATAGAACCGGTTATGAGGATGACCTGTCACCGAGGAATGATCTCGAAACCGCTCATCCTTCGTTAAGTCATTCACGACAAATACCTCCTGCTTGTCCTCCATGAATGATCTCATCGCATTTGCACACATCGGAATTTCTTCGCGAGAAAGCTGACGCACCCCCAACCACAGGTCGTTGGTTTCTTCCGAGCCTTGAGCCGCTCGCAGGCGCAGATCTGGGCTAGCTTCAGCCACGACATGTTGGTGCTCCCGGTCAAATAGCGATACCAGAGCTCTCTTTGCATTCATGCGGAGAGCTGTCAGCTGTGCAAAGACAGTGAGGACATTGTCGCGTGAGATGTTTGGGCGAGGCCCTATTGACCGCTGAGCGTGTTTCTCGGAATTTGAGTAACCCCAGTATGGCAGGTAGCTGTTATGACTGGTAAGCAAATGATCTCGACATTCAAGAGCGGGGTAGAGGTACAGGTGCATCTCCCTGTCCCTCGCGCCTTCCCGATTGTAGGCATATTTTCGAGGGCCTCCTCCGGGGCTTTTGCTTGCCTCATAGTTATGCCCATCCATCAGTTGTTAGTAAAAGTTTTCAAAATGTATGACACTTAGTCCCGTGTCAATTGGCTTGGCGATCACTCTCAGACAAATAAGCTTCGGGTTGGATCAATTATGGGGATTAAAACATTTGATAGTGTGTGTCTTGCATGTTAAATTTTTTTTTGATATAATGTGAAGAGATACATGCTGTTCATATACAGGGAAATGGGGTGACTATTAGTGATGGCAGCCACTAGCGTCATAAGGCTTTGAATTGCACATGCGGAGACCGACGGATTTTAGTGTAGAATGAAGATCTATGGATTTGGGACCTATATTATCTATGATGTATGCTCGTAACCAAGGCCCAAGTATGCATCGGGTTCATCTGTTTGGGGAAATTGGAATGGCCCTTTGACAGTGACGTCACCTGGCCAGATCAGATCCATCAGCTCCACCGCTGCTAAACTCACTAGTCAAGGGCAAGCGAGTGTGTATAGACCAATCAGCATCAAACCTAGAGTTTAGTTTTCGAATTTATCCACACTTTAGAAAATTAGTCTACGAGTGATCAATATTTTGGAGCGACTTTTTGGAACGCTGTGGAATATATGTTAGCCATTCTCTGACCTTCCACCCGACTTACTTCTACACCCTCATACTGAGCACCCAACGTCGTTATGACTCGCTGTTCCTGGCTATGCCTGCTCGAGTAAGCGTTGGCAGCATGCTCCATGAAAAATGTCCTTCTGATCGATGGCATTCTTAAGGCTTGTCAGTATACATATACCTGTCAGCCATAACAAACTGGTCCTGGTGTAGATGTCGCATACGAGTACAAATGATCCCGTGACTTCTGGAGCCCTGTATGATGGGGTCATTTGTTAGGTACATTATGATGGCTCTACGTACATTTTACCGGCAAGTCAGTAAATGTTCGACTAGAACCACTCGAGAGTTTGGATTGAAAGTATGAAGGTAGTAGATACATACTGGAGTCATATGTTGCCAATATCATATGATCCTCTTAGGTAGCACAGTGCGTCCCTGACTGAATTTTGTGTTTGAAAGGACTGTTTCTGATTGGGTATGGAATATATTTCCGAGTCATGGTATCTCCCGTAGTTGCACCAATGGATTGAATGCAACTCGGTAGTAGCCGCTGACCGCAACTGGACTGTAATTGCCGAATACATACCACATTACTAATCTCAGCATGGGGATGATGATGCCCTCCATCTCAACGAGCCCGAAAGCGCTGAAATGACCGCAGGAGTATATATCTAGAACCCCTGCTCATACGACCACTAGGTCTCATATAAATCTTACCTACATCCACGCGAAAGAGAATATAATAATGTAGACTTGGTTATATTACAAGAAAGATAAATATAAGTTATCGGTCTGTTCGAATATAACGTTCTACAATAGCCTCCATCGCAGAAGCAAGAACTGGCACAGGCAAAGTTCTGCCAGGCTTTATTCTTGTGGCTGTCGGCATAGTCGCACACACTTTTGAATGATGCACGGGAGGCTATCCCACACGCCAGACCCTTCCATTTCAAAAGCAATGACCTTTTCCATCCGAGCAATTTCATCACGATCTTCGCCAGACTTCATGGATGGCCGAGTCGCCTGAGGCGAAATATATAACCGGCCGTGAGACTTCCTGAGGTCCACCTTTTCGGGAATTGTTCATCGTTCTATTGAATCTCTCCCTGGGAACGAGATAGCGGTCATCGCAGACGAGTGCCCCGCAGGAAGAAGTCAGGGCACTGTCACATGTAGGATCCGATTTTCTTACGAGACACCTGGCAGATGGTGCATTGGCCGTGTTTATCGTGCCAGGCTTGGACATTACTAAAAGTCTACCAGATGCCCCTCTGCGATTTACAGTATTGGGATTTTTGCAAGGTGTGGACTCACAGCATTCCTCGATGTTCCAAACTAGGAATGAAATAGATCCTATACTTGAGTCACTCACTGTTGCTCAGGAGTCTTCGTCTACTAAGGCAGAGCTTCAGGACTCAGTCACCCAGCCACATCCGGATGTGTTGAGTAATACCCAAACTGCTCTGATTCAGGAGAGCGCCACTCATAAAGAAGATAAACAAAGCCATTCATCCATTTTCGTTGGAAACTTGGACATATGTGCGGATGCCACTATTTTGAGCTGGGCATTCTCTGCTTTTGGGGAGGTGACTGAGATCCGTCCCTTCATGAATAAAGAAAACGGCCTGCTAAGTTTTGGATTTGCGACATTTCAGAAGCAGGCCAATGCTGTAAGAGCACTTTCATTCATGAATGGTAAATTGTTTGGTTCTAGTGCCACTCGGTGCGATTGGGCTAGACTGAAGGAAGAGGAACGCTCTCGAAAGCAAGCTGAAGTTAACACGTTTAGCCATGATCAGTCTCAAACTATTAACCTAGACATTGACGCAGTCATTCAGCAAGCTACCCCCGCAGCAGACGACATGCTTGGTGACCTCCATCCTTATACTACAAAGGACACTATCCGTTCGCTTTCAAGGACTTTGGGACTGTGCTTGAGATCAGTCTTCTAACGGATCGTCGATGTGCCTTTGTCAAAATGGATACTCATTATAATGCTGCCCTTGCGATCTCGAAGCTTAGCGGATATATTTTCAATGGGTACCGCTTGAATTGTAGTGTAATGTCCCTTTGCCCTCCATATATGACTAGTCGCTGATGTTTGTAGTGGCTTGAGTTGGAAAAAGCTTTTCTACCTGCTGGTCTATCTCATGGAGATGGTGTAGGCGGTACCAATGCAGTAATTGCACCAGGGACACTTGGATAGGGCTACTCATTTACAAGCAGAGAAAGTCACCAACCCAGCGACCACGCCTGTGATGCAGTCTATAGCCGAAACCGATACCTCTACTTATGAAGTAGAAACGGCGGAACAGCCTTGGTCGCTATACGAGAGTGAGAGGGACAGCATGTACGAGCGCTACTACCAAAACGAAGCTCTTGGTTGGAAAAGAGCATGGGGGGGGGGGGTTGGCGAAGTTTTCAAGTAATTTCAAGCTTGCTACGCCAGTACCCAGTACCAAGAGACCTGATACCAATTATTACGAAGGATCCTCAGCGCCAAGTTCCAGGTATTCATACGCCCCAGCCAAAAAAAAAAAAAAAGGAGGGAGAGAGAGAGGTACGGAGTAAG
>ML732490.1:0-22674 GCA_009176345.1 Aspergillus leporis | reverse complement strand
TGGGGGTGGGGTCTTCTGGAGGGGGTTTTGGGTTGTTGTTGTTGTTGTCGTCGTCAGGGGAGCCATTGTCGATGGCTGGGACGCGCTGGCGCAGCCAGAAGATGTAGTTGGCTGAGCCAGTTGCACGGGTCATGCTGGTCGTGTGTTGGAAGGTGGCGGCTACGTTCTCGCCTCCGACGACCACGGCAATGAAGACGGCGAATAACTGCTCGCTTGTGTACCCGCCCGTTGAGACTAGCTTAGCCCCCGTACCAGAACCCGAGGCCCATGGCGAGGAAGTTGATGGATTTCGTCAGGGCGTGTCAGAGCATTGTGTAGGTCAGAGCGTGGGCCGATTGCTGTGCGATCACGTCAAACCGGGTCTTGTAGATCTGGAGCATTCTGGTCTCCAGGGTTAGAGACGCCACCGTGCGGATTGCTGAGATGGCCTCTGAGGCAATTGCAGCACTACTAGCGAAGCGTGTATCGGTATCTTCTTCCAGCTAGTTCCCTAGGAGGATGCAAAAATAGTCGCTAAGCAGGATTGGAGGAAGAGCAGCAAAGACGCAGACAAGACCGAGCCTCCACCCATATGCGATCCCCAGAATCGAGACACAGGTGAACGTGATAATGTTTGTGAGGATCGGCGCAAAGTTGATACCTAGAAGCTCGTTCAGGTTGAAGGCGTTGGTCAACAAGCGAGAGCAGATTGCGCCGATGGCGTTGTGGTCCGGATTAAAGAAGGCAACTTCTTGCTTCATCGTGTTCTTGAATAGTTCGCGGCGGTACTGACGGGTGACTTTCTGTCATGTATGAGGTCAGTACTGAGCCTACACTACAGGCTGAATGGTGGATGATCCTCACTTGAATGAAGATGTTGACAGTCCTTTCCAGGACAAAATGTAGGAAAAGATTAACCACTGCCACAACGGACATCAATGCCCAAATTTCTCCCCCGGCGGACAGCCTCGCTACCGCGCACCTGAAATACTTGGAAAGTCCGCGCGAGTATAACTGCTTGTGCTGGAAACGTACCACCTGCATCCAGCTAGAGACACCCTGGAGGGTCATTTAGGTACGGGGAACTGACCTCCAAGGACACATAAGACCGGCAATAGCTACGTTCCCCAGAAGTTTCGCTGCTCTCTGATCAGCAGCCACAAGCAACGGCTGATACTGTAGCCCATGGTCTCCTTTGCATTCGCGTGGGCATCAACATCCACAGAGAGAGACTCGCTCACACTTCGTGGCCGATGCAATAACACCACCTTCGCAGACTTCACATCAAAATCCTCCTTTTCGGCCCCCGCCTCTTCTTGATCAGCCGGCTCCTCCTTCCCACTCGCCTTTTCCAGATCCTGCCCGCGGACAAGTCTCGCATAAGCACCATCCCTGGCAATAAGTTCCTTATGTGTCCCTTGCTCCACAGTTCTCCCTGCAGACATGACCGCAATATTATCCGCCTTCTACACAGTAGCCAGCTTATGCGCAATAACAATAGTTCTTCGCCCATTAGAGATGTTATCCAAAGCACTTTGCACAATCCGCTCAGCTTTCGGATCCAGCGCGCTTGTTGCCCCATCCAGGAGCAGAACAGATGGTCGAGTTATAATACTGCGTGCAATTGCAATGCGCTGTTTTTGCCCGCCGGACAACATACGCGCTCGCTCACCAATCTACGTATCATACTGCTTTGGCAGGTCCTGGATAAACTCATGCGCATAGGCACCTTTAAACGCTTCTTTGACAAGAACCATTTTATTCTCGTATGATGCATCTGCGTGCTCAGTTCCGGCCAGTCCATAAGCGACATTGTCAAAGATCGTCCCGCTAAAGAGCACCGGTTCCTGCTGTACGAGACAGATCTGCGTGCGTAGCCAGGAGATCTTCAGGGTTTGAATGACGATACCGTCGAGGAGAATGACGCCACTTGGTGGTACCAGCGTTCTAGAAGGCCAACTATAGTGCTCTTCCCTGAGCCACTGGCGCCAACTATGGCTGTAGTCTTACCAGCCGGCACACTCAAATTCAGCCCGTTTAAGAACCGGAGTATTGGGACGAGATGGGTATGCAAACCGAATGTCCTGGATGTCGACCGTGCCAACGCATTTGTCTGGCGTCAATCCAGCGACAGACAGCGAATCGATAGCGGATTTCTGGTCAATAATGCGGAAGACTTCGGCAACTGCAGCAGCTTTTGTGATGGTTATAATCTGGGGGTTGATATGGGTCAGAGAAATGGCAGCGACGATAACCGCGAAGATGACGCTGCAAACCAAAAGAAAAATGGGTCAGGTCAACGCTAACCATGGGCCAAATAAAAAATAAAAAAAAATAAAAAAAAAATTTCCAGCACAAGGCTTATACCTAGGTTACAATTTGCCCCGGCTCCTCGACCTCCCCACGGGCGTACATGCGAAGTCCCTGCCAGAAAGCAAGCCCATACCCGGAATAAACGCAGAAGAACCCAATCGAAAATAAAACCCCGTAATTCGGCGACTTCTTCCTCCCGACCTGCTCCATCTTCTCGAGAAACACCTCATACGCCTCGTCATCACAGGCTGCAACAAAAACGCATGGACCGTCGAGACACTAGAAAACACTTCCTCCGCGACTTGACTCGCTCGCGAAAAGACTCCCGTCAGCTGGTCCTTATTCTTCACCTACTGCCCCATGCAAGCCCCAGTGACAACGACGATGACCGGAACAACACACTTGGTGATGAGGGTGAGTTTCCACTGCACGGAAAAGGCGACCACGAACGCGGCGATAAACGTTGCGCAGCTCTGGACGAAGTCAGACAGCTTCTCCGAGATCCCATTTGTGACGAGATTGCCGTTCATGGTTACCTTTGCCGCCGGCGAACCGGTTTCCTTCGACTCGAAGAAACTCACATCTTGACGTAGCAGGCTTTGCAGGAAGTGCACGCGCAATGCCTTTGTCGCGCGGATTGCCCCGACCGAAGCGGCGAGGGAGTGGATGTAGACGAGGAAGAACTTGGCGATGAAGAGATAGACGTAGTAGAGGCTGTAAGTGCAGATTGCTAGTGTTAATTAACTGCCCTAGTGCCGCCCTGTTCGCGGGGAGCCAAACGCTACTTACGTATAATGCGACACTTGGTCCTTATACTCGTCCGGCCCGACAGCGCCAATGGCGAAATTGTTAAAGGTCGTCACGAACTTGCCAAAAACCAGGTCCATTAACGGGAGCGTTGTGCCGAACGCGAGGGTGGCGATGAACGACACGGCATAGAGTAGCCAGCTAGTTCGGTCGGCATAGTTGGAGATGCGCAGATAGCTCTTGAAGCCAGATGGGGCACCATCTCGCCCATCTGCTTTCACGCCTGGGTTCTTCTCGTTTTGCGACATGGCTGCTGTTACTTGGTGACTTGCCGCAAGCCGGGTGTTCAGTATGGTTCGGTGATTAAATAACTGATACCATGGATTCTTTGGATATAGTTTTTGTTCTTACTAACCTTCTGTTCTGGTATGTATGGGGTTAGTGAGGAGCCGACTATTCCACTCCCGGGCTGTGTAAACCCTAATGTAAACCCTAATGATCAGCACTCACCTGGCCTCTTGATAGGTTTCGCCATGTAAGCTTACAAATCAAATAACAGTGCCCGTTTTGAGCACATGGTTGAAAAGATTTTGTTCATAAAATATCGGGCCAGATGGTTCGACCTCTAAATGCATGGTTGAATTATTAGCATTGCAATAAAATACCCTGGCAAACAAACATACATTCCTACGATTACGCAGCATCAGGTCGGAGCTTTTGCTCCAGAAGGACCATAGATATAGGCCAGGGTAGGCTTAGTCTCGTAAATTTCACTCCGTTGAAGGCCGCATTTTTGACCGGTACTACCATATGATAAAGGCACGGATGGCAGTATTTCTTTAATTGAAGGCGCAATGGGGGTCTTCGTCGGCACCTGGGCTTTACTTTGGCTGCCTCGTGGCATACGGTCATCAAGTTTCTTCACCCCGGCGTAGGAAAAATGTGCAGCTCAGCGAATGTCTCTTGAAAAGACAGACCATTCTTGGATCAAGGGACTGGTGGTGTTGACAGATTGGAAAGTGTGGGCTTTCGCTTACTCGATCTTGCATTGTGAAATTGGCTCTGCGAGTAGTTCGAATTTCCTGCCGGTATTAATATCCCCCAACCAACCATTTTTAGAAATGGGAAGGGAGATTACGGACCTCACTTACTGACAATCTGACCAGGTGGTGATAGAACGCCTAACAATGACACAGTTCGCGCAAATCTCCTGACAATCGGACATATCACTAAGACTACTGCAAAGGTAAACCTCTATTGCAAAATTTAGCGGTTGTTGGAAAGTCACAGTGTAAAAGACTTGAATCCCAGGGCGAAATCCACGTCCCAACAGGGGGATGACGAGTATATAGAATATCCAGGGAACCCAGGATGTTGTATTGCGCCTGCATATAAAAACGTATACCACCTCCTGAAGTCCTTTCATGTGCCCCTGTGACCTTGGTCAGAGCTGAGAGCCGAGGCGGAGAAAGATATTCTCATGGCTCGTCCATGGCGTTGTAATATCCAAGTCATCTAAAGTCCTTCCGCACAAAGATTTAGACACCACATTAGGAAGACCCCTCAGATTAAGCGGAAGTGGAAGCGCCAATGATTCGATATGAACTCTGCACATCCGGAGAGAGACACTTCAGTGTCGAGGCGAGCTCGTCGGCAGCTCGGACAAGAGCATCGTCAGAAAGCGGCTCCAATGCATCCAGGATAAAGAGTACATGTGTAGTGTTATCCGTCAACGCCGTCCGCGGGCCCTGTCGCCAATTCCAGCGGCGGCAAGTGATCCCCGTATTGTCACACCATATCGGTTCACCGGGCGCTGCGCATTCCGCTTGGGGTTCCCCGCCAGAGAACGTCTGAAAAGGTTCGTCACCAGTGGCGCGGACCAGGAACGGCGTACCATCGTATTTGTCCAGGTCTTCGCCGCCCAGCGGGATCTGATGCTTGACCGAAATCGCATTGTAGATGTCCGTCAACCGATTGACCCGCGGCAGGCCACCCTCTGCGCGACGCGTCAATGCCTCTAAACTGTTGCGTGTTTTCTGCGGCTTGGCTCCGAATGCCTTATATGCCTCCCGCCATGCGGCGATATGTGGAAATTCTGTCACGGGTGATTTTGACAGCAGTTCTTTGACGGACGTTTCGGCTTCCTGTAGAAGAGCCTCGCTCAATGCATCGCTCGGACCAGGAGGAATACCCTCGACCACCATCAAGAGTGCGCGATAATCCGGACGCAGAGCAAAGATTTCCGGCGCGACCCGCGCTGCTTGCAGCAATGTTTGTGCGAAGTGTGTTCTGGTCATGGCTGATATTGGGATGAGGGCACTAAAAACGTAGAAAACGTGAGCCGAGTAAGCAAAACGAGAAGATGTTGGAGAATGTAGGCTTGAGGAAGGAGCGATTGCAGCAGTAGAGTCTATATATATAGGGTTTTATATCTGCTGGGAGCTACAAGAATGGATGCAGTGGGTTGGATATTTTCTTGGCTCCACTCCCAATTATTTCCTAATCGAGTATAAAACCAGAGAGACCACGAATTTGGTTCCGTCAGTTGCTCATCCTTTCAGGAGACGACCGTGCCACAAAAAACTTAATTTTTGGTGATATCTGTTATTGTGGGTTCAGCGGCGCTGCGAAAGGATTCGAATTGAATATACCAATTAGCTCTGTCGCATACTGTAAACAGACCAGTTTACCATCGAACCTATGGAGCACTGTCAGGATTCCCCACTTTTGAGTTTTGATCTTACAGATGATAGCAAAACAGGCTTTCCCTTCACACCGGCTGATCTAACCAATGATAATCAGAGCGACCCCAGATACTGCAACAAAGAGTTTCATCGTACTAAGCATCTGCAAGTCTGCAAAACAACATCCTTAGCAAGTATTTTTCATGTTATTGTCCACATTCCTTACACTGTTGTCGCGGAATCAACACTTACATCATGCCATGGCTGGGGACTTCAACACCGTCTCATTTATTTTACTTAAAATGACCTTTAGTACTTCCCTACAGATTCGACATGAAATTTTTTTCTGACATATTTGTATCACAATCGTAGCATATAAACATGTGTCATTGTCAGAGACCAAGCCCTGTCATCACTTGACCCGGACTCTTTGTGGAAACCAAGATGCTTGTCCATTCGTGGTTACAGGTCACGCTGAGCCCATTCAGGGGTGCCCGCCCGCCGAGTACACAGGTAGGAGGAATCGTTCAATGCCAAGCAAGAATCATTCAGGTAGACATGTGGCCCACAACCAATCCTTTTCGCCTTTTGCATTTCACATAAGGCAGTACAGCTATACTCTTGCCAGTCGCAGAACGGCCATTTCCTAGTCATTCTAATTACACTAACCCACTGATATGAATGGGACAGAATATCCCTACTGCAAGGTCGAGTCGGCCTCCAAAAAGTCTGCAAGCTTCTCCATACCATAGCGGAATGCCTCTGGACACATCACGAAACCCAAGCGAAGATAGCCTTGAAGGCTGTCTTGGTCATACTCCTCAAAGCAGAGACTGGCGGGGCAGAACAATATATTATTAGCCTTCATAAACTTTAGAGCAAAAGCATGATCATTGATAGGAGACCCGTCCTTGCTGTGAAGCCTTATCAAGGTTGAAGTTGAAGCATGCGTAGGTGTCCAAGTGATTCGTTGATGCTTGGAAATAAATTGCGCAAGGAACGCAAGGTTGATCTTCGCCATATCTAAACTCCTTTGAATCAAGCGTTGGCGACATCTTGATGAGAGTGCTTCTGCAGCAATAATTTCGTCAACTAGACCAACACTTATAGTAGTGTAGTTACGGATCTGAGTGAGACGACCTATGAAGTCATTTGAGAGTGTCGCAATCCAGCCAACTCTAATACCCGGAACACCGTATGACTTGCTACAAGAGCTCGTGACAATACATTTTTCATATCCACTTTCGAGGAAGGAGATTAGCTCCTTCTCGCAATTAGGCGGGAAGTGGAACATCGGTCTGAAAACTTCATCGACCATTAAAATAATGCCATGAGCTTGTGCCACTTCTAGGACAGATTTCTGCACTGTGTTTGATAAATATGCACCTGTTGGGTTGTTTGGGCTGCACAGGACAATCATCTTGGTATCTTCGCGAATTGCTTGGCGGAGGTCTTGCACGTTCGCGCTCCAACCGTTCTTTTCATCAAGCTCCCAAAAGGTGACATCAGCACCCAATGCTTGGCTAATCTTGTACAGCTGCTCGTAGACCGGATACACGCAGATGATGTGATCACCAGGACGTATCAGTGCAGAGAAAACGACGTGGTGGGCAGCAACGGCCCCACTGGTCGTTAATATATGTTCGCTTGTCACTTTTGGATTTGTGTAAAGAGAAGCAATTGAGCGTCGCAAGGTTTTGTTTCCGTTTGGCTCTCCGTAGCTCAGGGGAACGGAGCCTAGGTGACAATGCCCGTCTAGTTTCCTCAGGATCTGTGGATAACCCAACTAGGGCCATCAATCGACAGCGCAGGCGACGAAACCATTGTTGACATGTCCAGCGTGTCATGATTCTCGTGGATGTCGATCCACTATTTCGGCTCAGTAATTGTGAGATACTCAATAATATGTGCGCTTCTTGCCGTGTTGAGTTCAAATTGTCTAACACGATTCATGTTTAGGGAAGTTGACGATGTCCGCAACTAGAACTTCTTTGTCCTGTGAGTGGCAACGTACTAAAGGTATTCTTAAGATGGAAATTGTACAATTACCTACCCATTCAAATACTTGTAGGGTCCGAGGAGCGCACACGAGAGAATCGCAAGATAGAAGACAGAAAACGATTGGGGCATCCGTGCTTTGGTTATATACCTCACCCAGCACATTAGTAGGTAACGAAGCAACCAATAATATATTGTAGTTTTTCTTTACTTTCCCCACTCCCGTCAACTACCCTTTTCGGAGATCACCATGGCCAATAAAATTTGATAATCATTTACGGTATAACATAATCCACCACCGGCCGAGCCACACCACCGAGCGGGTCTATGGCACAGCTATGAAGAACCCAATCAAGATCCGCTGGGTCCCTGGACACACACACATCCCTGGTAAGGAAGCTGCAGACCAGGCCACCAAAGAAGGTGCTAATCAAGCATTGTGGTCTCCTTATCTTTGGTCATATGCAGCACTCAAGCGACATGCCAAATCACAGGCACAAGCCCAGGCCCTCATTCACTGGCAAAAGGTTATCCCACGGTCTTATCAGGACCTTGAGATAGCTGTCTGTCCAAGATGCCCAGAAGAGCTTAAACTTGCCCACCCTATACTGGGACGAATCTTGGCCGCACGCTCTAATCATGGAGATTTTGCAGAATATCATGAACGCTTCAATCATCATGATGCACACCTCACATGCCGATGCGGCGCAAGAAACTCGCCGATACAGTACATTTTCTGCTGGATTGGGAAAAGAAAATCTGCTAAGAAACTAGGCCTCCTTCTGAGGCAACCCCCTATTTTCTAGGGACCCCAAAAGGGGCTACCAAGCTAGCTGCCTGGCTCTCCGAAACCCGGTTCTTCGAAGACATCTGCCCTCGACGCCCTCCTCTTAACATCTAGGCAAGCACAACGAGGGTCAGAAGACACACCCACATAACCGGGGTATAGAACCCCGAAAATAGCTCTTAACATTTTCTTTAATTTCCTTTTTTTTTCTTATCTAGTTGTTATCTTTGGTTATCTCTGGCGTTTCTCTCTTTTCAATCTCCTTGATTTCGGGCACTGTTGAACAGGATAGGATGGGTCTTGAAGTGTAGGCGGACCACTGCAGCTGGCAGCAACATCAGCCACCATATAGGATTGGCCACCTCTCTGACCACGGCACCTATAGAAAAGCACTCAGGAGTCTATATGTTTGTAACTAGGTTTTGACACCCAGGGCTTACCCCCTGGCGGCCTTTGTCCCACGGGGGAATTGGCAGGACGTGATTAATCACGGCCTGCGGCCGTAAAGTAACGACACACACACACACACACACACACACACACACACACACACACCCCCCCCGAGCAGGTCGAGCGAGCCACCAAAACGTGATTTGGCCGAAGTTAAAAAGTCATGAAATATCTAGCCATTACACCATCATATAGAGTTGTATTTGCATCTATAAATTTAACTATTTGCTAGGGCAACGGGTTCTAGTATGACCAACTATATGACAGCGTTTACAGCTTGTCGGTGCACGTTTTTTCCGTGTTGGTTCCCTAAGCTCCAATCTTTCAATAGCTTCTTGCGCAAGCTGCTGACCTTCAGCCCCAGTAAGAACACCCCTGGAAGCAATATATCGAGGAGCTGTATGCTTTTGATTTTACTCTTCTTTTTTTATATGAGCTCTTTTACCTCCTGGTCTAATAGAAGGACTTTGTGCATGGTAGAAATGGCCACTTTACTGTAATACCTAGAAGAACTAGCCTTTCCAGCATCAGGTATAGTTCCGTATCCCTGCAGACTGCTGCCAACCCGCGGTCACAGCCTACCTCAACACGTCTTTTGCGCAGTCTGTTCCACCGAATGTTCCAATCCGCCTGCGTGCGTGGCCAGAGAAAGTCGAAGGGCGCAAAGTCTACCTCACGGCGTCCATCCAGATCCCTGGAAGAGAGGGGGGTGAGTTCATTGATGCTATTCGGGCGAATACGTTGTTTGTACAACCCTGAAGTTGAATGCAAGCTACCTGTGGATTCAGGTAACGTTGCTTCGATTTGACGTATACTTGGAAGATGAAATTTTTATTAATTTTGGTGGTGGGAACTTTTACTTAGACTTATTGAGTTACTCATGATAGATGGACAAGGATCCTTATTATCCCGAGAGAATCAAATCATGTCCCCAATATGTTATCCAGTGCAATGAGTGAGACTTGTTGGATTTTAAAATAAGATAATATAAATACTAAGCTTTCAATACTATAGAACAAGTCAATGTACGTTTAGTGGGACTTGTGGAGCATAGAGTTTCATATTTCCAAGGCTTATTTGGGGCCAAAAGAAATCACATTCTTCTAGTAGAAGGAAGCTCAGAGGAGCTTCTCCTTGTAGGCAAAGTCTACCAAGCCCTATAGAAGCCGATGGTAGCGGCAGTAAAGAAAGTTACCTTAAGAATAAGGCCACTGTCTCAAGTACAACTGGGTAGTTTCAAGCAGGTTGACCATTGCGACCTGGTCCTGCTCTCCTCGACCCCAAAAGGTTCAGGGGTGCTGTTGTCGGTACTCGCAACGACTTTACTCTCTGTCAATACACTATGGAGGTGGTTCTAACTTGCTTTTTGTGTAGACTGCAGCTGACATACCAAAAGGCTTCCATACGCCTGAAATATTAGATACAGATGAAAGAGGTTAGAATACAGGCGTTGAAGTCTTGGAATGTCTATCACATCTGCAAGCCAACTAACCATTTAATCATCACTGCTGAATAGCTAGATAGTATTTCTTTGGACGGGGGTTCTTCTTTATTATCGTCTGGAAGAATCCATTTCCATTTTCTGGCAACACAGTTGCGGCGAGGCTCTTTAATTGAGTGCACATTATAAAAATGGCGTCGAAGACCTAAAGCAGAGGGATATATCTTATCCTTATAACATGGGTGAGGACATAGAATAGAATTTCTCTTGTTCATCTTTGCTAAATGTTCAATGTCAATTACCCACTGCGCCGGCCCCCCATATGTCACCTATATATTTCTGCACCGTACTCGAAGCGTAATCTTGTTCCAAACTAAAATCGAATAACCAAAACACTATATTTAACAGGGAACTATCAATATCTAATCGTATCTAGGATCATAAGTACCATTATATTTTATATATAATTAGTAAATAAACCTGATTATTGTTATTAATACTATACTATTCTCACAGTCGGTTAAGATGGTGAGGCTAGGATCGGTTAACCGATCGAATAACCTAGCCGCACTAAATCAATATAGATATAAGTCACCAGGCCTTGGCGCCAAGCGCGGTTAACCTAGGTTAACCGGCCAATTTTTGGCTTAACCGTGGCTAGGTATAAAAACTCCCCTAACCTAGCCATAGCCTACAAATAGCTATCTAGCACATTGTCATCATCTTGACCCGCGCGCTCAGGATCACTAAATATTGTTGTTATTATTATTAAATTCCTCAGGCTGTGCGCCGCCAAGGGCTGCATGTAATCTGTCTGACGTAATCAGCGACATACACGTGACTTTCCTTCCTACATGATAAATTGTCGAGTCGAGCTAGAACTTGCGCACATTGAGCTGTAGGGCTTGTTTGAGGTGTAGACTACTAGGCTCAATCTTTGCGCAGAACCTCCTGAGGACTTAATAGTATCTGAATCGGATCTTCTAACATTGAAATAAAAATTTAATTAACCCTCTATTCAGTCTCCCATCGATCCACATATAACAAAGCTTGGTTTTTATTGGTTGGACTACCCCCGCGGTTCAGCCGCAAATGCCCAACTTCTCCACCCCTGAACCAACATAAGCGGAAGGGTACGGTGTAGAAGAATGTTTTTCCTGGCGATAAGGTGTTGCTCGATACTAATCGCATCTTAGCTGCAGCGCGCAGTCTGCCTATTTATTTAGACTGCGCAGTTTCATTTCTCTACTGCACAGGTGTATTTTCCAAAGTTCACGGAGGCAATAATTCGGCAAATCCGGCCTCAATGGAGGACTTCAGCCATGATGACCGAATTGAAACAGGGGAGACAGTCCTTGTTGTGCCAGAGTCGGCGCCAGCTGTGGGGAATGGCCGCGCTGAGCCGACGACAGGCATGGTAGGGAATACCAGCACACTTAATCCTAAGGTCTAAACAAGATAAACGGCCAACTAACATCTCACTAGAAGAAAGGGGTAGAGGCCCTCAATACCCAGCTGCTACAGGCCGCTGGAGAAGGAGAGGTCGCTACCGCCGAGAAGTTAATATCGGAAGGAGCGATGGTTGATTGTGTCGATCTTAGAGACGGGCAAACACCACTTCACAAAGCCTGTTCCAGCGGAACTCCAAATATAGTGAAATTCCTCCTTCAGCACAGACCTGAGGTCGACATTCGCGACTTTCTCGGAAACACAGCGCTGCATGTAGCCTGCTCGGCAAGAAATGAATATGCCGTTTGCCTGCTCGTTCAAGCCGGTGCCGATGTCGATCGCATGTATAATGATGGGGCCACAGCGCTACATGTTGCGAGTAACTTAAACGAGACGGGGATAGTGAGACTATTACTCCAGCATGACGCCGACGTCGACTTCAAGGATAATGCTGGGAGAACACCACTGCATGGAGCCGCCATTGCAGGGGCAGAAGAAGCGGCGGAGTTACTACTTCAATTTCGGGCAACAGTCAACCTTGTTGATCATTGGGAGAATACGGCGTTGCATTTATGCCTCGTCGGGAGGAGCGTTGGAGTGATGGAGGTCCTGATTCGATATGGAGCGGATGTAAATATGAAGGACGGTGATGGGGATACGGTTCTACATATAGTCTGTCGCTGTGGATGGAACGACGTTTTGGAACTATTACTTGACAACGGTGCGGATACTGAGATAACAGACTACGACGGGATGACGGCATTGCAGTCAGCCAGGCAAGGAGGGCAGGTGAAGGTAGTGGACCGGCTCCTTCAGTATGCAGCAAGACCAGAGCCTGTATCCGATGAAGAGCACCCAGCGTATGCCCACTCTGAACAAACGCCAGACGCAGTGGAGATGCCTAGTCACGGTCCGGCAGGAACAATAATCGAAGAAAACGTGGGGGCAGGCGCCTCAAATATTGGGTCAATAGCAGACAGCAACAACAACCTCTGGGCCGGGGTGCGTCGTGACCACGGCGACGGCTTCATACTGGCCAACTACGACAATCATGAAATCAGCTTTGATGCCAAACTCGAGTCCATACGCTCATGCGTACATGAGGGAAGGGACATGCATGAGATCCAGCTGAAGCTCAATTTCATGAGGCCTTGTTCTATGAGTCACCGCATACGTTATGCAAAGGTAGATGTTATGCTCAGCCCCAGCAACTCTGGAGATATCCCCAATATTCGCGGTATCATGCCGCAGGCGGATCGAATGGAAGTGTCTGAACAGGAAATAACCTCTGGCCAAAGGTTCACAGTCGGCGCTTCCGGCAACGGCGGGCCGTCCAGCGTCAATATCAGCATGGAGGGCTCCAAGAGCAGGAGGTCAACCTTTAAAGGTGTCCGGATTATCCATGGTGCCGTCAAGGACAGGATGCACGCTTCCTGGCGTTTGTACGAGGAGCCCGGTAGTAAAAGTGGACTACCAGAAATAGTCCGCCTCCTGATGCTTGTCCACTGCGACGCGGAATTCGAGATACGGCTATATCTGTCCGCCAAGGCGTGCCACTTCTTCACATTTGGGATTCCGCGCACGTTAACGGCTCAAGGAGGGTCATCTTACCTGGTGCCAAAGCTGACTATTATATCTACACTGGAACAGGAGTCAAGGCTCAAGCAGGTGCTGGACGTCGCAGATCGCGCAGCTACAGTTGTAGGGGAAGCAAATAAGCTCGAAGAGAGGCTCTCCCGGGCGATCCTCGACCATAAAAAGAGAGATCTCATCATGGAGGCAGGAGTGAAAGAAAGTCATCTGCAGGAATGGACGGATATTGTCAACGCCTCTAAATTCAGCGACTTTAGAATCCTACGAGAGAAGTTGCTACGGATAGGAGATACAGGGAATCACCGGCGAACACACCAGGAAAACAGATTCAACACTGCACCGCCAAACTGGTTTCCGCCAGCAGAGCAACCGTGGGCTCCACCTCCTCCAAGGGCCGAGCCACGGATGTACTCAGGGTATCCAGGGAGAAATGACTATAATTCCGCCCCAAGGAATGCACTGGAGTCCTTCTCGGCGGTTGGCCCGGGTTATACTGTATCCCGATTGGCTTGAACACTGTCCACAGGGCTTGGGAGTTTGATGAATATAGCTACAACCTCACTTGTCGCAGTAAAGTGTGATCTGCCTTAATGGGGCTTCGGCATATTCTCCCCAAGAAAATCTAATTTTTATGTCTATATTTGGAAAGCGGTTTACTCCATTTCTTCGGGATTGAGGTAGAGTGGATAAAGCGATGTGATGGGACCAACCTCTCGCTCCTGACTTTCGCCTATGTCTAGCGGTTTTCAATCGAATTTGCGCACCGAAAATTTACAGGTCATTCACAAAACTTGCCACGAGAGAGTTAATTATAGATATACAAAGCCGATAACCTTCTATATGAGGGTGCAAAGATAGGTTGCAAATCCAACTATAGCATAAACCTTTGACGAAAATGGCAGAACATATAGTTTGCACCTTTAGCCGCTATAAGCCTATAACTCAATATCTCCTGGGGCTGCAATTGTCGTCAAGGGGAGAACACAGAAAGAGAGAGAAAAAAAAAAAAAAAAATCAGTTATCGTCCTCCAGATCATCGATCAGGTCGTTAACGAGCCTGTCCACTGCTTCCTTCGAGGGGTTTTCTTTGGCATTTACCCATGACCCATGCCGTCGTATAAGTGTAGTAGGTCCCGTTTGCTTTGAGCCCTTGAGTCCGCTCGTTTTGGCCCGGACGCAGTGGCCATGGTGGCATCAACCAATTTTATAGGGCGGAGTACTCCCGCGGTAACATAACCCAAGCTAAAGCAGATTGGTTATTTATAGACAGCACGTATCGCGATTCGCAGCAGGTTGCCGGGCGGATCGCCCATCGACTATTATCCCATCACAGCTTCCGGGTTCGCTTGTAACGTAATCCAAGGGCGAGCGGTAAACTTTTTCAGCTCCCTCCCAATCCTAGAGTCTTTCAATGATAAAAAATAATAATTTGACAGTCTAAATACTAAACTATATGGTTATTTATTAGGATAAGGTCTTATAGTGTGTCCAATAGTCCCACATCTACTACAGCGTGGTTGAGCTCGCTGGCGAGGCACGGGCGTAGATTCATCAGGTTGCTCATTAAGCTGCGTATTAAGCTGTTGAATGCGATTTTGGCATTCTACATAGATAAAAAGGTATCTTCTTCTAACAAAGCACGTCTTCTTGCCTTCTTTTTGACCTTTCGCTCATTCTCGGCGCGTAGAGCCTTAGTTTCTTGCCGTAAAAGAAGATTTGTATTTATTGCCATCTGCGGAGATTTTTTTAGATGATAAATATGAGATATTAAGCTACTAGAAAGTTTTCTTTCTGCACTAAGACTTTTTTATAGACTATACGAATTTTATGATCTACCTGGTGAGGATTGCGAGGAGTTTGAAAAGCGGAGGAAATTGAGCCTTTAACTAAAGATGGTGGTGGTGTTGGTGTATGCAGTTGAAAAGTGATTTTTGCAAGAACCCGATCTTAATTAAGTGGTTTAAGCCCTGCTCCTGCAAAATCGCTGCCTATATTGGCTGAATTGAACACTTCAGCGCGTTCTTCTGGATATAGCGATAGAAAATCTTTATCAATATAGTTATTGCCGACAATCATTCTTTCGTCAAGAAGCTTTCCATACGCGCGTTTAAGCGGGCCAAAAACACCAACATCAAGAGGTCACAGAAGATGAGAGGCATGTGTAGGTATATGAAGACAGATATTATAGCTAGTAAGAATAAGTAATCACTTTACACCAGTTATATAGCGTCTGGAGTATAGCTGAAACACAACTTTTAACTAGTAAAGGCCTATTTATCTATTGTCCAGCCATTGTGGCTAGTTGCAATTCACTAGTCTTTTGAAAAGAGCAGGTTCTTGATACCAGGCAGTTTGTTGATTTGCTGCTTTAAGTATAACCACTGATGGTTTATGCACACCTTTTGAGCTGACAATTTCAATGATAGTAACACATTCACAGTTTGCTCTGAATACCTCTCCTAGGTTTTTCACTACGTTCTATTATAGTAATAACTTCAGAAGTTGAGCAGAGCCTTATTGCAAAGCCAGTTTCATCAAAATTCCAATATCGTCTTCATGTATGCCGTGTTCTTGAATCGCTGCATGTACTGCTTGAAACCATGGTATTATAACTTTTGGATCTTCCTGCTGAGCACGTTGATATGTGATTCGCCAGATATATCGTGTATGTAGCTGAGGATCGTGTTTAACAAAGCTATAGACTCAGTTAATGCCTATTTCTGCAGTAGGATTTTATTCATAAAGTAATAGCTATATCATTCCACGGAGAAACTCGGGACCAAAAGGGAAACCACGTTTGTCTACCTCAATACCACTTTTAATAAAATGTCTTCTCTTGAATAGCATCCAATTTATGATTATTAGGATGCGTTTCCAAGCATCTATTAAGACTGGCGCAAAGAGTTGTATTAGATACACCAAACATTTTGGCAGCCTTGATCTTTGATATTATTTGGTTTTTTCTTTATAAGCTGCAACAGCCATCTGAAGTCTGGTCTCTTGAGAAAGAGGCATTTATGTCGTGGTGGAAATAAAATGATGCTTTGAAAGAAGTGGTAGGGAGCGGAAAAAGTTAACCGCTCGCCCGTGGATTACGTCGACAGAAGTCCTCGAGTGCTCCGAGCTATTTGAATACTAGCCCTAAAGCAGTGCGCGGTAGTTCCAGCCCCAAGCAAAGCACAAATAGAACATCAGAATTACGCCTTAGTGCGGGATGTGGCTTTCTAGATACTTGGATGGTCGTAGGATGATATCACAGGACATCTTGATCTAGCTGCTTGATAGCCTCGGAGCTCATGCACATACCAAGGAACTTGGAAGTCAAAAGATAAAAGTATAAATAGAAACCCCTCACGACTTCCAAACTTCAAAAGCCACGGGGAAGATCTATTAACAACAACTGCCGACATGATCGTCGATCAATACCTATCATGTTCCCAGGCCCACCGGTATTGACGTCACGGTCACGTTGACGTGATTTCAACTCATAAACATCTAGAATCAATTGTATCTAGTAGAAGCTTTATTAAATAGCTCTCAGAGTTGAAGACTGGAACCAGTACCTGTTCCTGTTCTCTTCTCTCCCATAACCCCATTGTACTATAGTCACAAAATGGCCGTAACAGACAACCCCCCCCTCAATATAGCCTTAATCGCCGAACAGCGGTCGACCTACCGCGACCAAGGCTATTCTGAAGAGGAATGCGCAGCTCTTACACATAGCGGAGAAGTTGAAGCAGTCTTGAGTACACTAGAAAAGCTAGGCCACCATGTGACACTGGTACCTGGAATTCAATCGCTTGTGAAACACCTAGCGGTCGGGACAAATAAGGATTGGGACCTGTTCTTCAACATGGCACAAGGTTTCCATGGCTTGGCCCGAGAAGCTCAGGTCCCCGCGCTCTTAGACGCGTACCAGGCTCTATACACATTTTCTGACGCTGCAACAATGGCCTTATGCCAAAACAAGGCACATACAAAGGTATCGCACACGAGACCTGGGCACCTCTTCTCAAAAACCTATAAAGCTAACCATTGGACATTTAGATTGCCTTAGCCCATCACAAAATACCCACTGCCCCTTTTTGGGTGGTCCCACGCGAGGAGCAGACTCTAAGCCTGCCAAGCTTTGCCGAAACACTACCTCATTACCCACTTTTTATCAAACCGGTCACCGAAGGATCGTCCAAGGGAATCGACGGTTTCAATAAAGTGAAGGAACCGGCAGAGTTAGAGCGGGCAGTACAGGAATTAAGATCCATCTTCCCGGATGAAGATATATTGGTCGAACCCTTTCTGTCAGGCCAGGAACTCTCAGTGAGCATTCTAGGAACCGGTGCCCATAGCCGGGTGATCGGCGCAACAGAATTTATGTGGCAAAAGGCCCCTAGCGACAAGCAAGTGAGAAACGGCGACTATAGCAATCTAGAGTTTGCCAGCAGAAAAAGCAAATCTAGCGATGGCCATATGCTGGTAGTACGCAATGACCCTGCTGTCATGGCTGACCCCCAGGTCAAAGCTGCCTGTCAAGTTGCCTTAGACGCATGGAATGCTCTCGGGTGTCGTGATGCTGGGCGCGTTGACATCCGATTTAGCTCTAACGAGCCAGATGCTGTTCCTAACGTCTTAGAGGTAAGTGTTGTCGTCTCAACTAATTTCCGAGGCAAGAGACTCATGGTTGTGCAGGTGAATCCTATTTCCGGGCTTCTTCCGGGTCATTCTCCGTTGGCGACGAGTGCCGAAGGAAATGGACTTCCATACGAGAAGCTGCTGGCTGCAATTATTCAAAGTGCATTGAACAGAAGGGCAGCCTGCTATAATTGACCAGAAACATTCACATCCTTATATTCTGCGTTGATGTTTTATTAGTTATTATTTATCATGATTGGCGACCTGACTGTTACAGCTATGCCCAACACAACACTCTGGGGCTTGCCCGGTTTTATATCGTGCATTTATATCGTTTACATAAACATAACTAATTTTTATGTTATGTTTACCCATGTAGAAATTGCATACTCATTTGATAGCCCAAGAGGTTTTAGGTGTCAGGCGATAGACCCATAGGTCCATCGTAGGTAAGACCACGCGAGAGAGGTTGGAACGATCAGAACTTCAGTTCATAGTGTGAATACACACACACACACACACCCCCTATACGATTGCTAGCCTCCTGAACAATGCTGAAAAGCAGCAGACGTCGAAGCGCGAACAACGCAAGTTATTTCAAAGGTTTGTCACGCGAATCAACTACAAATCGCTTCCTCTTTCGCCGACACTGTGACCGAGATTATACTTGGAGGAAGTATGGGAATGACAAGTCTAGAAGTAAGTTCGTATCCAACGAAACCTCGGATGTGATGGCAAATGTCAACACGCCCTTAAGATGCAAAGTCCAAGAAGATCGTCTTAGAGTCGTTTATCCTTTGTGCGACGAGTTCCCCTCCTTTCACAAAGTCAACGGTAATGAACTAACAAATGCTGTGGAAATTACGGATGGAGTTTTCTGGGTACATCATCGTGATATACGATATGTCCTTAAGATAGTGGACCGACTTCTTTACCAGCCTCGAGCACCGATCATATTCGAAAGGAGCTTGAGAATCTGAAGATTTCGAAGGTGTACGAAATATTGTGCAGGCGGTAGGGGTTGCAGTATCGACAAACCCTTATATGACCTCTGATAGGAGTGACGGACCGCTAGTTGTAACCGGGATTCTACTTGAGGCATATAGTGGAGGTTCATTGCAGCAAGCTCTTACAGAAGATCGCGTCGCAGAGTATTCCTGGAAGCCATGGGCTCTCCAAATCCGAGCCGCCCTGAAAAGCTTACATGAGGCAAAGAAAACTCACATGGATATAAAACCCTCAAATGTTGTTCTTGATGCCGATGGAAATGCAGTGCTTATCGACATAAGCGGCATTGGCGGGACAACTCTGTGCGAATGGTGCTCCCAGAGATTCGAGATAAGATATCCCCATTTGATCTTCCGTTTGAACAACGGCAACCTCAACGATATTTGGGCCTATGGGAAACTTCTATCCACAATTGCATCACAGGCAAGAGATGACCCATATGTAAAAACCTTAAACAGGGTAGCGCTTTGTTTGATGGAGGAAGATTGTCAGGCACGCATGAGTTTGTCAAGGGCAATATCGCGGCTTTAACATGGTGATAACTGGCCTAGATGTACGATATTGTAGTAGGGTCTTTTATGTAGCACTTAATAATCCTCCCAATCAATATCCTCTTCGTCAAGTCCGCCATCGGTTCTAGTGCCTGATTATATTGTCACGACCGATGAGATTCGTCGAAAGAAACAAACACGTACCTGGTCCCTCCCGCTTTATGTTCGGCTTTTTATCGCATCCGGCTATTCCACATTGAGGCGAACCACTACTTGAGGCGTCTTCAGTAACACCAGATTCACAGATAGATTTTCGACGCCTTGCGTCACTGCATGGATCCTTGAGAGACTTATGATAGTGGCCACAGTTATGGACGCGCACTCTGAAACTGCGCATTCTTAGAAGAATCTTTCTTGCAGGGCAGACAAATGATAAATCGGCTTAACACAGTTGGACACTGCATATATCGATATACACGGGATTAAGAATCAACGAATCTCTCCATGTGAGATAAATTTCCCCGCGAAGACCTGCCCCTCATTGGCACATCTATCAATCACATGGCGCTAAGAGGCCAAATCACCCAACCGACCGTTTTTGCAGTGACAATGAGGAGATGAGATAACACCTCTCACAGTCTATTTGTAATACTTGCGATGCACCGACAAAGTGACGGTGTCTGCCCGCATCTAGTGAGCGCAACCCGGTAAGTAGGGATTTTTGAGGTCGCCCGTGATACCGAATTTCTAGATGCGATTCCACATATTGCCATGGTTCGCTGGCCCTTCACAAAAAGAATATCATCCAAGACAGGATCTCTTCGCGAGCATCACGCATTTGGGTAGTCAAGCCAGATCTTGGGAACGTCCTTCTACACTGTTTCCTTCGACCTGCAGCATTGACACGTCTTTTCAAAAGTGTAGAGGAATACAGAGATTGGTCATGGCCAGTACTGTTTGTAGAATGCAGGAAACGGACTTTCGAATTTTACGATTATCATAGAAAAATATATATGTATATATATGTATATAATGAATACATAGCTTTATATGTACGTGTGGGTGTGTTCAAGAGCATCCTCCGTTACTCCCGGATCCCGAGCAATATGTGGTTGAGTTTGATGGACCGGACAATCCATTACATCCTTACAACTGGTCCATGCTGAGAAGGTTTGCCTGTTTCCCAATGAGATATCCTAAGTGGATTCAGTTATTCAGCGTCTTTTTAGAGCTTTCCTTGTATGCATCATCTGCTACTCAACCTTTGCCGGCTCTTTACTGGAACTGCATCGCTAGGCGTCACTTTGTACGTTTTACGCTTCGCTGCCGGTCCGACGATCTGGGCGCTGACATCTGAGCTTATCGGACGACGTTGGCCGTTGTCCATCGGCCTCTTCGGATGTGGTATCTTTAGCATTGCCTGCGCCACAGCAAAGGATGTGCAAACGATCATGCTTGGTCGTTTCTTTGCCGGACTCTTCCCCGCCAGCCCCATCTCGATCGGCCCTGCTCTATTTGCCGATCTATTCAACAATGCACAACGGGGTATCATCATGTCGATCTTCTGCATGGCTGTCTTCATCGGACCCTTAGCTGCCCCTTTCGTGGGTGGATTTATTCCCATGAGTTCTCTCGGATGGCGTTGGACGATGTACATATCCGCTATCATGGTATTCCTGGGCTTTGTCCTCGTCCTGCTATTCTTGGATGAGTCCTACCCACCCGTGATTCGAGTCCGCAAGGCATCACAGCTTCGCCGGCAAACGCACAACTGGGGAATCCACGTTAAGCAAGACGAGGTGGAGGTTAATTTTAAGGAGTTAATTCGCAACACCTTCACATGTCCGATTACCATGCTATTCACGGAGCCCATTCTCTTCCTCATCTCCCTGTACATTGCGTTCGTCTACGGCCTTAAGTATGCTGTACTCGGCGCATAACTGGTCGTTTTTCAGGGCGCTTACGGCATGAACATGGGTGTTGGCGGCCTTGGCTTTGTCGGTCTCATTCTGGGCGAACTGCTCGGCGACTGTTATGTGCTCTTCCTACAGGGAGCTTATAAGCGGAAGCTTGCAGCCAACGGAGACAAACCGATCCCTGAATGGCGGCTCTCTCCCGCCGTTATCGATGCTGTACTCTTTACAGGAGGGATGTTCTGGTAAGCCCTGGGTAGACTTTTAGCCTATACACCAGGTTCTATGATTCCTAACAATTTCATTAGGTTCGGCTGGACCGGTTACACATCTTCCATCTGCTGGATGGCTCCTATGGCGTCAGGAGTCCTCACAGGTGCAGGAATCTTCCTCATCCTCTTTCTCTTTTAGTCTGAATAAAGAGGTTTTTAATATTAAAACTGAAGTGGCTCTAGCTAGAGTTAAAATAGCTTTTAAATTTCACATAAGCTTTCTTTGTAATTAATCTCTAGATTTGCTTAGATAATTTAAAGATAGTCATCTAGCTTCTATCATTATTTACTGGCTCATTACAAGAGGTCTTTGAATCCTTCAGGGCCCTTGCCTCAACCTGGCTTGCATGAGAGAGATTCATGTATACTGACGGCGGCTCTGTATGGATCTACTGGGTCCCTAGCCATACGCAAATACCTGAGAACAAAGTAGTTAATTAAGCTATCAAAAAAAAGAGCTATTATAAATACTTCTTTTTTAAACAGGCACTCATATGCCTTGCTAAGATAAAGGGCTAAAACAGATGCTGTAGCCGTTTGATAAAAATATTGATAATCTATAGTTTCAGAGTCTTACCAGGATCTTTGAATTACTATCTCCCCCTGGCACCCCACTGAGCTGAAGCTCCCGAGGCCTCTTCTGGCCCGGATTCTGGCTGCTTGTACAGGTCATGGAGACTTTGCAGGCTACCATGGGTGTTTTAACCATGAAGATGCACATCTTCTCTGCTACTGTGGGGTAAGAAAGTCCCCAATTCACTTCTTCTTCTACCGTGTTGCAAAGATATGTCTGTCTTAATCTCCAGGATCTCTCTTTACAGCAATCCTCTATCTACTAGGCACTCCGAAAGGCGCAGTTAAGCTAGCCGCCTGGCTATCTGAGACCCGTTTCTTTGAGGATATCTGCCCACGACACCCCC
>ML732489.1:0-22684 GCA_009176345.1 Aspergillus leporis | reverse complement strand
TGCTACGTATTTTGATTTGCTTCAAATATTGATTTCAAAAAAAAAATACCTGTGTGAAACGAAGAAATTGGATATTTATGATATAGGATACATAATGGGTATGAGAAACAGTAATTTATCAAGGTATGTCAGCACTTTTATGCATCTGAAATAGGAAAGGTATGAGAACATTATGCATATGCGGGTCGTCTGGGTCATTAGAAGGGTCACCCATCTGAAATATTATGACCCTCAGGGTAGGGGAGGGTCGTAGAGGTATAACGCTACCCGCCTCAGGGGCGGGTCGCGGGTCGTGCCCTTCGTCCCATGGGGCGGGTCATGGCAAGGTCTATTCGGGATCCTAATCTGACAACAGGTAAGTACTTATACAATGCTTGGAAAGCACTTAGAAAGCACTTTCTAATTAGTTTAATAGCCCAATTTCTTCGAAATCCACAACTAGAAGCATTCTGTCAACAGTATAATGCTTCTACATTAGCAGAGATTCACTCTAGCTTTTGTAATAAGGACCGAATTACAGCAAGTATTCAGAAGCAACGTCTAATCTCTTATCCTAATGGACAGGACATCAATGGTCTTATTTTTCTTCGAAATACTGACCAGCATTTGAAGGTAAGTACTTATCAATCACTAATTAAGCGAATATTAAATACTAATCAAGCACTTAGGATTATATTCAAGAATATTATCATGATGCTCAGGGTACAATGGTCTTGTGTGCTTTTAAAGAGCAGATACAACTCCTTTCACGTCTCTCTTCTTTTGAGGTTGATATGTCCTACAAAAGAATTCGATCTAAAGATATCAATGAGGTGCTTTTTGCTATATTTCTACCAGACCAATGCAAAAGCAAGTATTCCTACTTAATTACTTAGTAAACAGATGCTAACTACTTGCTAACTAGTTATTACTTTACTGCGTGTCTTTACCAGTGTCGATTCCACTGAGGGTTATCGTCTACATTTTAAGAGGGCTTTTGATCTAGTTCAAAGGATCTCTCATCAGCCAGTTCTTTTTGAATCTATCCATGGGTCTGGGGTTCATGGTATTATTGTTGATATGGACTCAAAACAATACACTGGTAGGTACTTTACAACTACTTTCAAAATACTTACTAACTGCTTAGGGCTTGGTCAATATCTCTCTGAGATTGATCCTCAGCATCAAGATGTAACATGGCATTTACAGCATATTATTGTCTTCTGCAGGGTCCATTTCCAGCAGTCAATATTGAAAGCTATTGGAACTGCTAACCAGGGCTCTCCCCTTTGGAGTCGAATGATGAGTCTATTAGACTGCAAATCAGAAGATGATTATGATACTTTATTAGAACTTTTGATAAGTATATAATTACTTATAAGCTAATTAATAACCAGTTGCTAACTGCCTTCCAGAGTATGAGAATGTTAGTGTTCAGAATTGGGCAATCCAAAAGAAAAGCGCAATTATTAAAGCAGGGTTGAATAAAGCATGCTCTAAGATTCAATCTCATTACTTTGATATACTGCGAAATCATACAAATGCTGTTGAGCAGTCTCATCAAAAATCATATGCATCTGGGAAGTATTTAACTTTGGTTCAGGCAGTAAGAAAGTAAGTTTTTAAATACTCATTAATTACTTATTAACTAGTCAAGAGAAGTATTAATGAAGCCTAGCTCTGCAAAGCTATATAGAGATGATATCCTGCAGTACAATAACTTTCGGGAGTTTAATGTTCATCATTCATATCGAACTTCTAATATGGAAGCCAGCTATCTTCGTCATATGAGTCGGGAAAGTAAGTATTTGGAAACTACTTATTAAGTACTTATAAACTGCTTACTAACTACTTTATTTTAGGGAGCCGAAAGCGTCGAAGGTCTGCCTTGTCTACTCTATCGGAAAGTGAATCGACTTCATTACCTCAACGAACTGCAAGATCAGGGTCACTAGTTTCCTCGCAAAATGGTGATAATGAGTAAGTCTTATAATATACTTTGAATGATTGACAAGTGCTTACTAAACTATTAGATCAATAAGATCTACTAATCTTCGGCGTACCGTTTCATCAAATGTCTTAAGTCTTGAACAACGACGTCAAGAGATTGAGCTTGAGAATCTTGGAATAGAAGTTCAACAAAAAAAGGCAAATCTTAGAAAACAAGAGGAAGATATTCGCCTGCAACAACTTCAAAATGAGAAGTTAGAACTTGATCTCATGGAGAGAAGAATGCAATTACAAGGATATGAGTTAAGTAGTTAGTAAGTAGTTAGTAAGTACTTGTTAAATACTTTAATTTAAAATTTCTTAGCAGACCTGTTATTATATATATTTTACATACTACATAGTCTCGAATACCACTTTTAGTCAAGGCAACCACTGCTGATCTTGTATAGATACTAGATATACTATCTCTAGTTATAAATCTATTCCTTATTCACTGCTTGGAAAGTAATGAACTTAAATTTCCAGATCCAGCAATCATGTCCAGGTAGTATTAATTAGTGGGTAAGTGATTTGAAAGAGACAATGCGGGATAAAAATGTGTAAAGATCAGTTGTCGTTACGTAGCCGGCTTGGTGCTTATGTAATCGATTTTGTCCCGCACGAGGAAAAAGTTGACCTCAGCTCATCTGCAACCACCCATCCCGGCCACCCCTAGCAATACAACACACATCGCTTCCACATAGTTGCTCTGTCACGTGACAACCTTATGTATATCTTGACATGTTTCTAGTTTGTTCTTCTTTCTTCTCCAACGAATTCTTTTGTTTAGCGTAAAGGATTAGACCTATCAGAGGCTATATCTAAGCGGTGGATCCATGGATTAGTCAGAGCCTATTCTCTAGGGACCTGCGTACAAATTGGTGTAATACAAATAGGGACGAGAAATGGCCAGTCTGATAGTTGAATAACATCATGGTTCAATAAGCTCCTCTGATTATTAGAGTGATTAGTGTGTAGTTGATACACCTATATCGCAGTTCTCTATACCGAGACTACCTAAAGCTCTTCCCCCAAATCTTTACATATAGCATAGCACAATACAATGTAGTTCAGCCCTAGACAGAGAGGTTTGTTTGCTGATCTCAGTGGCAGCGTCCTCAGTCGTAAAGCTTGGGTCATAAGCCACCATATACCTGTCTATAATGTGGACAACTAAGCTCAGCACGGACGGGGTGCCATGGACAGGAAATTCAAACTGGCGCCAGATTGCCTCCGAGTAACCCACAAAGCGGCCATTTAAGGTAGTCCCTGATCTCGTCGACCTCAAATCCAGCCGTGCCGCGGTCTGCACCTTTATATATCTATTTGTGGATATACTGATGGTCTTAATACTGCAGCAGACCTTCACATTGGTGTGGGCCATATATTTCGCAGCGAGATAGGCCTTGTATGGCACCACCCACTCCTTACCAACCACAATGGTGTCCCCTGGGCGCGTAGGGAGTGGTATAAGAAAGGCAAAAGGCGATTCCTGGCGGCTGCAGTATGTTGGATAGGTAGTAGTAGTAGTAGTCCTCATTATCCTGTCCTAGCTTGCCTATATTACATGGCCGCCATGCAGGGTTGAGCCGTCTAGAAGCCGCGTAGAATACTGCCTGTAGTCGCTGCGGGAGTAGCGAAGTAAAGTATATAACACATAAAAGCAAAAGAAAACAAGATAGCTCTGCACCTAGAGCTCAGCCCCTAAAGCTCACCCTCAGCCCCTCTGCCCCGTACCGGCTTCCGCATCACCGGCTACGCCGTACAGCCTCATAGTTATGTTCCACCACCGTTGATGATTCACGCCTTCTCATTGTCTGACTTAGTGGCCAAGTTGACCTGAACTAGCCCACTATTTCGCATACATTTCATCTCCACCAAGTTCAGTGTCCTAGTTATCATTAGACTTTTCTTGCGTCAAGCCAGTTACCACTGGGTCTACCACTTGAAACTGTGACAGTAAGCCCGTTTTGAGCATAAACTCTGCTACTGACAGAGCTGTCTTCGGCTCCTGAAGGAGCTGGTTGAACGATAGAGTCCCCGACACTCTTCTCCAGCAGAGATCCCGCCACATGTCGGTGTGGAGTTCGCCCAAAAGAGGATAGTCCATAACAATATGTCAGGGGTTCTGGTTATCCAGCCCGCACCCACATCTAGCATCTTAACGGACATTGAGGCGGGTAAGGTATTGGTTTAGCCCTATACGGCCTGCGTGCAGCTGTATGAGGACTGAGGTTGCTTTTCGCAACCCCTTCCAGTACCGCAGGGCCTACGGACCAGGCGCCTGAATCAGGTGTTGGTTCGTCCCCTTACTTGATCTCCTAGCGAGTCCGTGAGACTGCTTGGGATAGCGTGGACAGGTCCAGCCCACACCCTGATAGCTGCCTTCCTGACCATCCGCTCGATTGGGGTTTCATTGGCGTGAGATGATACAGCTCTATATTGAGTGCCTCTGCTCCGTGCATGCTTCGATCAGGCCTGCGTTGCAAAATAAGTAAAGGATCGGCGAAAGAGGGCTCCCCTGCGGGATCCCTGTCGGCATTGGGATCCGTTCGGCCAAGCCCTCAGGCATGCGGATCCGTGTGGACCGGTCAGACAAGAATGCCCTGACCCATGGAATCACCTTGCCAAGCCCTTTCCGGCGGAGGTCGTGTAGAAACCTCTCATGAGCAGTGTTGTCATATGCCCCAGTCACGTCGAGAAGTGCTGCGCTGACTACTGGCAACTCTACTCCCCATGCGCGGTTCATTCGATCTAGTAGGATCTAGATTGCGTAGTTCGTCGAGGCACCCCTGTGGCCACTCAGGTGGGTTGGGGGCCCCTGGGACTCGATTATTCAACAATTAGCTCATTCAAGAGCCGAAGGCGGCTCTACCAGTGGCTGAGTTTATGCTAAAAACGGGCCTACAGCCGTAGCTTCAAGTGGTGGACCCTGTGGCAACTGGCTCGACGCAAGAACAAGATAACAACGCGGATTAGGATTCTGAACTTGGTGAAGAAGAACTGCATGCAGAAGATGTGGGCAAGGTCATGCCAACTGTGCCACCGAATCAGGCAACGAGAAGGCATGAGCCATTAATGGTGGTTGAACATGACTATGAGGCTGTACGTCATAGCCGGTGATTCGGATGCCGGTAGAGGGAAGAGATTAAGGGTGAGCTTTAGGGGTTGGGTTCTAGGGGCTAAGCTATACTGCATTCTTTTGCCTTTTCGTTTGTCTATATATATGAGCGGGATTTGGCTTTCCTTAACTATCTTTCTATCTCAAGCCACTGCAGGCAGTGTTCTACAAAGCCGCTGGACAATCCAACCCTACATGGCGGCCATGTAACATAGGCAAGCTAGGACAGGATATTGAGGATTAATACTACTACTATTCACCATGCTCACAAGGCTACTGGTATCACAGAATTACGAAAGATAGAAGGGGTCAATAGGGGTCCCTAGGGACCCCCTGGAGGCAGCGGCCCACGGCCACTCCCGAGGACCATGGGCCTGTCACAGAAAGGCTCTATATGGGTGTTAAACTTGATTAATAATAATAATAATAATAACCAAATTGAGAACCATCTGGAAAGGAGAGTTTTGCTGTATTGCGACCCGTCAGATTCGTTCCATACGTTCGTACAATCACGACCCGGTCATCATATATGCAAAATGAAGCGTTTTGCGCATAATCTACGATAATCTGCCAACAGCCGCGCCGAGGTACACCAAAGCGAGCGTGGCATAGTGTTTTTGAATGCCACGAAGTTATTGGACTACGTAAACCTGATACATGGAGGCTATCATGGCTTCGACAAATATAGATGGGAGATCGGTATGATCTTTTTCTGGAATGCAATGCTTTACATGCTCATTGAAATTCGTCTCCATAATAGAGGGCCTGAGGGGGAAGATCATGGAATTTGAATGGAAAGGTACTCTCGCACTGCCCTCAAGTATTTCAGAGATACACTGGAGCTGTGTACATAGTGCTGGGTAAATGGACGCTCGAGGTATGGGACAGCTATATTCCGGCTTTGAGGGATGAAGGCTTTCCAGAACAACCAACGCCCGAATAGGTCCATGCGATACGTCGCTATCGAAGACCGACAACAGAGCCACTATCAGGAACTGAAAGCCTAGAGGCAGAGTCTGGCCGTGTGACTCATAACTTGTTCGGCCGCAGTACGATCCTATCTTGGAGAGGGGAGGGTAAACTACTTGATTGTGGGCTATTTGAATTTAAGATATCTTCAATATCTTGTCTTTCGAATGGACTCACATGAATGGATACAGTGGGAGCAGTTAGTTGGAGAGCAGGAGGGCTTGGTTAGGTTGGCGGTGTGTAGTAATCATATGGATAATATTTATTCTAGAAAGGAATCGTGATTCATGAACTTTTATAACTTTTACATATAAATTATAATGCCGAAATTAAATTCCCATTAAACACCGTTGGTTGCAACAGTTAATACGCTGCCATGCAGCAGTTGAGCTCATATAGAAAGTATTCTAAGCGTGGGTTGCATTAATGCTTCTTATAGTGTTCAATCTAACAATAACACTAGACCTCCTATAAACAAATGAAACAATAAGTTGGTTCCTCTGAGGTGAGTTGCCCTAGATGGCAGGTAAGAATATCATTCCTATTTTGGTTGCCTATTGCATACTTTTGAAACCCGTGGGTCCCGTCCACCGCATTCTTCCGATCTACTCCTTCGCGAATGTATCTTGCCGACTGTATCTCTGACGGCTCAGGCCAGGTTTGCCAGCTGAGTTGTTGTGCGGCCTTTCATTGGTTGGTAAATCAATGAATTCTTTGTGAAGCAATGCTTTGTTGAAAGCTTCAGGATACAATGAAGAGTTGTAGACCTCTGGGATCTTTAGTGAAACAAAGGAAGTCTGAGACAAAGATCTAGTAGATATAAATATCTACTAGAATCTCTACTTCATGGCCTTCCTTTTCTTCTCCAGGGTTGATATTCTAGTTTAGTAGCACCAGCACTATAATATCTGCAATTATTTAATTAATTTCTTTTATTACTTTCTTGCCTGGCTCGTCACAGTATCTACCGTAACCAACTAGGCTCATCCAGCTCCAGTGTCAACTATGGGATTTATTTTAAATGATGTCATAGAAAACTTTAATATTGGCTGGATTGATCCATGAAGCCTAAAGAATAGGAGATTCACTAATTAACAAATCACAAAGATATCCAATATCTTGAAGTAACTTTATTCCGACCATAAAATAAAGCTGCAGTGGCCGCATGCGGATATAGCAACAACTTCTAAGTCTTCAACCAAGAAACAAGTATCTTGCATTCTTCTACGAACACTATCCTTAAACTGGTCAAGAAAAGTCGTAATGTCGGTCATTAGCAGCCGGACAGTTCAAAAGCAACAAGGAAGAAACACATATATGTGGGTAAATGTCGTGATAGAGACATCCTATTTATGGTGTTTGTAATACTAACAACATGATAGAGCTGAGCTATGCGGTCAAAGAGGGTGCAAGTCTAGCTTTCGAAAATGAAATCCCGTGGCTTTCAGATACGTTGTTTAAACAAGGGGCAGCCAGTTCTATCCATTTTGTTCCTAGGTAATGTTAACCAGTTGTAGCTGTCCTCAAAAAAAAATAAAATACCTGCATTTCTTGGATGTATACCAAAAATTAGCTTTTCGTAAATTTCATGGTACTATGACTACTCACCAATTATTAACCAAGACTACTCCGTAAGTAGGCAAGCGTTGAATGGTTTTGGTAATTTTAGGAATAGGAATCACCCTACTCCTATGTATTTAATATACATATCAGCTGAAGTCTTGTACATTGGTTATCAATGATCTGGGTGAACCTTTCTTTCCCAAATCGGCACCCTGAATGAAGTCAAGACGTTATTTAGGTTTCTGGTATTTGGGCTAGACTGAATTATCCAGCAGGTCTTAAATTAAACGACTAGTCCAGTCCACAAGCGTACTGTGCTGCAAGGAAAAACTAAGCAAGGCCTAAGTTAGTTCTAGTCAGAAAGCCGCTCTGTCCTTCATATCTCTGAGACAAATATTGCTGGGTGTTTTAAATTAACAAGGATTGGTTCTCCAGCGTCTGCAGCCATCTTTCTCTGTGAAGAGTCAGCCCGACTCAAGGACACTATTTAAAACAATCATGAGTTCTGCAGCTGACCAGACTACCTTTGAAGAGGGCAGCCCCCTCCATGGCAAAATGCCAGAATCATCAACAAGCATGGCAAATGGTAAACAGCTTTCACTGTCGCAGTTTCAGAATCTAGTTGGGACTATTCGCACTGCAACAAAGAGCACAACAGCTCCCAGGAAGCGATCCTGGTCGTCTATATGGTTGTTGAAAGGCACTGATCCGCGTGACCCCATGGCGATGTATCCGAAGGTTCTTAAAGAAGAGAAATCCGCACTGCATCAATTATATATGTTTGAGGCACTAGTGTATTCGTGCTTGATCGCTCAGCTGGCAATAGCTTCAGCCCTTGTTATTCTCTCCGCAATAGGGGGAGACCACCATGTCGTTGTCGCAATATTGGGTGCAGTTACGGCGCTCATTGCTGGGATATTATCGCTAGTGAAAGGCCAGGGCCAACCTGTGCGACTCCTCAATTACGCTGATAGCCTCAGGCAAGTACGCGATGATATTGAATTCTTTGAGTGTGGCCTGAAGGCAGAAATCATGTCCGTGACATACGGACAGGTTTTAAGCCTCTGGGAAAGGTACAATACTACAAGGGACAACCAGATGAGAAATCGTCCGGATGTTTGGACCTCCCAAGGGAATGGTGTTTCCATTCGGAGTGAGGGGAGGAAGGATAATATGAGACAATTAATTTCGCATGACAATACTTGAAACTATTTCCAAGGGCTAATTGGGACGCTTGTGAACAAATGTTGTTTAGCTGTATTTCTGTTACGAATATGGCTATAGTGCTCGGGAGGGAATAAGAAGATATTCCACTAGTGAGAGGCTTGTATAGCTATATAAGCTGTACATGTGTATCTATCGTCCTTTCGAACTTCAACTAAGTCAACGAGAACGAGTCCGCTCACTCAAGTCAGGTCAATCACTTAGTTCTCTCTATTCTGATGCCAATTCCTCTGACCAACCGCAGACCTTGCTACAGAAACAAATGACATAAAGCACTCTCAATGTATTTGTTTTTACTGGAACTGACTTATCTACCAACCTGCATTCTGGATCATGGGATAGAACTGCCCCAATCACCTGGATGATTCTGACTCCATTGGGTATAATGATAACATAGCGCTTTTCTTTGTTGCTACATCCACTTGCATTCCATTGAAATTGGGCATGAACTATGGTTACATGTGCACACCTGAGGCCCAAGGAATGTTTTTCTGAGCCCCTCCAACCATCAAAAGTAATCTTTTGGAGAATATTTCTTCGTATGCTAAAACATCTCTTTTGTAGTGAATCTTCTTGAAATTTCTCGCCAACCACGGCTACTAAAGGGCCTAGAATTTGGTCAATTAATAGCTGTTATTGTTAAGTTAACTATGTATGCTACTATAGATATTGGTCCTAGGCATGTCAGCCGTCAAGACTGACATAGTGGTGTTTTTGGCCCAAGTGTACGATCATGTGACCTAGGAATGATCCGTAACAATGGTGCAGAGTATTAAGTTTGGAAACACCATTTCGTAAGTTGCTTTCTAATATTTATTATTATTTTTTATGCTATGGACACCAATGGATAATGCCCAAGGTCAGTTGACCTATGTAATCTGAGCCCTTCGATGAATAATACTGTAAGGTTGGCCCATAGAGTTCTAGACTTTGTTATACGAGGAAATCATAACACCTGCTGATACAGCATGACAATTTCGGGGCCAGACGGTCTGGCCCAGACCATACTGATTCTATTTATCTACCTTCTGCAATAGATAAACGCTACTTTCCGCTTTGAGTAAGCAAAGCACGCTATTTTATTGAGCCACCTGGCCTAGAGCCCACTGCAAATACATTATTGTGACTGAGAGACGTCATCTGAGCTCCACAATGTTTGTTCATATGTAAGGTATAAATATTCCTTTAATCACCAGATTGTCCCCTAACAAGTCCCCTAACATAACATAGAGGATGACAAACTAGCTTTTCTACATCTCTTACTTCAAAGTCCGAACAATATGAATGCAACCCACAACCTTCATGTTGAGTTCTCAGGACCCTCGGGACAGGAACCCTCTCTCAAGGCCTATTGTATGAATCCTCAGGGTCGTTGGAATCCCAGCAGCTTGCGATTGAACACTTGCCTTGGAGATGACAGGGGTACTTTTGGTACACAACTCTGAATGAATCATTTGCTGACATTTTTGCAGGAAGTTTCCAATGGGGTGGGCAGAATTTTACTCAGATGGCAAGAAACATCAGATTCAATCCTGAAGAGGGCGATAGTCATGTGCCTGTCTTGAGAGCTGAGTTGCGGGATGACGCAGGCGAATACCATGAAAGGGATGTGAATCTGGCTGAGAAGATCAATAATCGCGATGGTTATCTTCAGTTCTCTGGCTAAGAAGTAAGTTCCCGTGTCCAGGGAGATACATAATTAGTATTTTCTGATATGTAATTTCCTTAGTTTCACCCCAAAGATAATTATTTATGCAGTGTCACCAGGAAGTTTCGGCCTCCAACCATACGAGGACTAAGAATGAAAATTAAAGTTATGCAGTAGCAGCAACAAGCGAAAAGTAGACCATTGACTTGTGTGACGGACCTTTGGAAAGAAATCTCAACAATATGGTATCTTATTACTAGGATATCAAGCGTAGAGAAAGGAAAGAACAATTATACACCTTTGCAAAGAAGAAATATCTACAATGTGGGACAAACAATACAAACCAAATACAGTGAATAAAAGCAAAGAGCGTGCCTGAGGCATGATAGGATATCTGAGTCCTGACAGCTGCATGCGGATAAGACCTATATGCGCCCAAGGATCCAAAATGAAGCCTAACCCATGGTTGTCTGTGAAAGCTTCCGCCATTGTTAGTGCTGATACGCTTTATTTGGAACTCCACTTCCAGCTACTGTAACGAGGTGGCGCGACCGCCAAGGGGTCACTTGTGATTTGTAGCCAGACAGTCGATACATTTGCTTGATGACAGACCTAAAATAATCATTTAAATCCCACAGTGGTACTTGATTATCCCATCGGGTCATACTCTAGTCGCGGCAAGCGACACATTGCCATAATACTCTGGTCAAATCTCTTCGTACAAGTTTCTTAATACTGTACTAAGGATTGCATGCAGTTGTTAGACTGCAGGTGACAGTGCTTGCCTCCTCCTGTATTCTAGATATACTGGCACAATACCTTGTCAACATTTACTACTCCAGCAACCAAACATCCTGTTGTTGGTCCCTCTTAGGGTGGCCGTTTGCAGTGATAAATTCTATTATGCTCACGCGCCTCTCTTGACCAGGGATCATCTCAGTCTAGAAGGGCTCTTCCTTGTAAGGCAGCCTAAAGAACCGCCATTTTCTGTAATCCCGACCGTGTTTGCCTGTCCAAAGCTCAAAATCCCCTGTAGTTGTATTATAACGGGTGGCCACTACTGTTGGTAGTTCACCGTGACTGATCTCGCCTTAGTTAGCGGGCATAAAAGAATACCTTCAGCTCTTAGGTACAATCTATGTTTCGTCACAGGCGCCAGATCCCGTTAATCTAATTGCTTCCAAATAAGATAAACTTTAGCAAAAATTTATATGATGCATATGACCACCACGTTAATGCAACTCTCATATATGATGACGTTCTGGGTTTGTTCTAGACTGTGATCACAAGCCATAGATTAGGTCAAAAATGGACAAGTCGTCTGATCCGTGGATTTTGGTAGTATTACGGCCGTCAGGAAATCATCATCTAGGCGCAGAGGATGGTACCAGTGTTAAGTATAAGTTTGACTCAATCCCCCTCGTGTTTTCTGACAGCGAGGTTCAAAGGACTTAATTTGGAAACAAAATTATCTGCTAAAGAGCCAAGTCGCAATGGACGCAACTAGAAATCTTCATATCGAGACATCCAGCTGCGGTCGGGATACATATCTTGTTGGCGAATGCAGTACCAATGGCTGTGACTGGTGTCAGAGCAGAATTCGACTGGACGACTGTCTTGGGGACTTTGGGGGTATTTAGCCCACCTGTTATACTCATCCGGAAGATAAAAACGTTAATAATTTCGTTTGTAGGTCGCTTTCAATGGGGAGGACACGATTTTACTGAGGATGCAAAGAACATCCATTTCAATCCAGAGGAAGGCGGCAGTCGGGTTCCAGTTTTGCGAGCCGACCTCCGGGACTCAGTAGGCCGCTACCTCCCCAACAAGGATGTCAATTTGGCAGAAAGAATAAACAACGTCAATGGCAGGCTTGAGTTTCATTAGTGAGGTCCTAACGTACATTTTCCTTGAGGATATCTAACATATCTTGCCTAGACTCTCCTCTGTCTTTGGCTCGACTACACTCCCATCTGGGAAAGGAAGTGAAAAGTTTGATTTACTTTGAGCTTTTTTGTATTAGGAAACATAACAATTTCCTTTTCTCTCTTAGCTAGTTGAATTTCAGAATGATATGCAGTATCAGCCATCCAGATCCATGCATCAGTCTGCCATTTCTCGAAACGAAGTCTAATTCTGAAGAGAACCCCGTATTTGCTCCCGAATGATGGGTGATCCCTGTTAAAATTATTATCGCGCCACTCAAGCAGGGGGTAAATGTATTGCATGCTGCTTGGGGGACCCGTTCAGGCAAAACACTGGAGATGTCTTTGCCACCTCACCCGACGAAGGTACACCACCCTGGCGGCAACACATCTGCCCTCGGTAATACCGCTGGCATCTGTGCCGCGGTCATTGTGTGCTATGCGTAAGCTTTCCTCAGCCTGACGTTCCCGTTCCTCCACCCCTCCCTCCAAGTTGTCCACGAATGTCCCATTTATGCCGCCGGGCCGAGCCCGGTGTGTGGAGAATTTACATACTGACGTCTGAATTCATATACTAGCTGTCAGGACTGTCATGCCTCAGGCACGCTCTTTGCTTTTATTCACTGTATTTGGTTTGTATTGTTTGTCCCACATTGCAGATATTTCTTCTTTGCAAAGGTGTATAATTGTTCTTTCCTTTCTCTACGTTATAAATTATTTATCAATTTCGGCTTCCACGTTCTTCGATTTTCTTCTCTTTCCCCATGGGGACCTGAGCTTGTAACTGTATTCAGTATAGGGCGATGCGCACTTCATGCATGGCACTATTACTAGTATATTATGTTCAACACATGAACTTCCTCATGCTGGTGAACTCCTTGACTTCCTTGAGATTAGACCAACGCCTTTCCAGTGCATCCACCAAGTATACACCAGCAGCGTGATAAAAGTCAATGGAAGACTGACAACCCAAAAAAATCCAGAATCGATCAGAGACAACTTTGGCACTATTAGGCGACTCACCAGCTTGCCAATCAAACATTGGAGAAGAGAAGAGTGTCTGTCAGCATCAGTAAGTATCCTACTAGCTGCTTGCACATAACTTACAGTAACAAATGTTGCTGGCAGAAAAACCATTGTTAAAAAAGCAATGCCTAGCATTGAGCTACTATCCTTCTTGGTGTCTGCTGCGATGAGTTTCGAGTCTGCAGCTATATTTTGGCTCACATGACTCTCTTTAACGTTCGTAAAGTTGGAAAGCTAATGCGCGGCTGTCAGTATCTTCAATACACTGATCTTGGAGATAGCAAGCATAGTGCTTTGTATAAACCAATCTGATTAGATATACATACTTTGTTCGATCGATATCTAGCCTCCCCACGGGGTCTGCCCCCCGGTCGGTATCCAGAACGCGTCACGACGCGTCGCGGCTATCTCATGATGGCAAGACTCAACCCCCCACCAGATGGCCCCCTTCAGGCCGCCTTGTTAGAGTCAACTACCGCGGCTGCTACTAGAGCTGCTTAAGGTCAAAAGATATTCAGCCCTGTTGCAGCATTTCTTGATAAACACCGACGCCAAAGCACTAGCCTGGACCCTCACCAGCAAAACGCGCTCGAAACCCTCAGCAATGACCTGGCTGATATAGCCCAGCAACACTTCAATGCCTATATCAGTGGCCTTCCTCTGCCCTCAGCTTGCTGGACTACTGCCCCTTTCCCTGCCCCTATCCCCGCTTTCCTACCTCCCTCACCACCCCCTTATCGTCCCCCCTCCGGTCTCGCTCAGTCAACATACGCGACAGTTGCTCAAAGAACCCCAGCCAAAGCTGATACTATCCCCAAGACTGTTAACAGATTAAAGGCCTCAACCCCTGCTCTCAAGCAACAGCCTGATTCCTGTCTCTTCGTACGCCTCCCGCCGGATCATAGTGCAAAAAACATGGATACATATGCTATCTACACCAACCTCTGTTCTTGCCTGGGGGCTGATAGCAAGGTTCTTAAAGGTGTCTAATCTATTAAGACTGGATTTGCTCTCCTGTCTGCATCCCCAGATACCCTCCCAGCCTTAGAGGCACAGAAAGAGACTATCTCCACGTTCTTTAATACCTGCCAGATCGAACGAGGCTCTCACTGGATCTCATATCGAGTTACTAATGTACCAAAAAAGGTTGGCCAGCTTACTACAAGCCAGTACTCTATGATCCTTGTTAATCTAGAGATACTATCTACAGAGGTTGCTGAAGCTACTGATTTTACCCTTGTCTCTATAACAAAGACTTCTACCAGCGCTGCTAATCCAAATATTGTCTTATCAAGCTAGTTGATGAACTTTTCTAAGGAAAGCAAAGCCAAGCTCTCTAAATAATTATCTCTATTTGATATAATTACCAACGCCCAACGTTTATCCAGAAGGACCAAGACTATACAATGCAATCGCTGCTGGATATGGCACAACTCCAGATCCTGCGCTCGCAACCCCCGCTGCCGCCTCTGTGGCTCTATGCAGCATACTGAGGAGGGCCATGCTAACCACTGCTCTGCCCTAGCCCCTCATGTCTGCCCCCCAAGGTGCCTACACTGCCACGGCCCCCACCTAGTAGACTATGAACAATGTCTTCTTCAACCTAGCAAGTCAAGTTCTCAATGTACCAAGACCTAGCAGGCTGAGATTTGCAAGACCTGCTCCCTAGGCCTAGCTAAGGCACGTTCAGAGAGCAAGTGCTGTACTCAGGCCCCTACGGAAGCTCCTGAGACCTCTCAGGATCATGATATGCCCACTACTAACAAATCTACACCCTCACCCTTCCGCCCGACTACTCCCCCTCCACAAGAGCCAGTAGACTTGTTGTGACGAGCCTGGCAAGAAAGTAATAAAAGAAATTAATTAAATAATTGCAGATATTATAGTGCTGGTGCTCCTAAACTAGAATATCAACTCTGGGGAACAGAAGAAGGTCTGGGATAGGGTGACCAAAGCTACATATATATATGTGTGGACACCCTGCCTTGTCATTCACTGTTTTACCAAGATCCTCTAGACTTTGTAGTTCTCTGCATCTTAATTCACTAGGTCCCATCTTTGTATTCACCACTTGCTGTCAGGACTCAGATATCCTGTTATGCCTCAGGCACGCTCTTTGCTTTTATTCACTGTATTTGGTTTGTATTGTTTGTCCCACATTGCAGATATTTCTTGTTTGCAAAGGCGTGTAATTGTTCTTTCCTTTCTCTACGCTTGATATCCTAGTAATAAGACACCATTTTGTTGAGATTTCTTTTCAAAGTGACTGGTCCGTCACAATTATGACCCGACTAAGCGTGCCCGTGTTGAGAGTGATGTCTTTGAAGGAGTAATAGCAGCAGTGTTTTTTCAAGAATAGGAGGGCCAGTGGCTCCCTGTGGTATACTACTCAAAGACCTTGAGCCCGGCAGAAGTAAATTATGAGATTTATAACAAAAAGTTGTTAGTTATTATTTAAGTATTTAAGAAATGGCGAGCGGAGCTAGTTGGACTGTAAGTACAAGAGCAGATCGAGGTGATCATAGACCACAGAGCCTTAGAGTATTTTATGACAAAATAACATCTTAATACTAGATAAGCACGTTGGGCAGAAATTTCTTGCACAATTTGACTTCATAATCTGATACCTACCCGGAAAGCTCAACATACTTGCAGATGTGTTATCACGACAGGAGAAGCTGGTAAACACATAGAAAGTAGATAGACAACTAGTAAGAATCTAGATCTTGCTTCTAATAACATGCTTGAATAAGAAAATTGTATCCTATTTAGGGAAGATAAATACAATCTCAGCAGCCATCCTTTAGCCAGGGATGCAGCTTGTCGATTAATTGCTATGTGAGAATAGAGATCATGAATTATTCAAGGAATTGAGGGAGCAAGCTGTGAGAGAAGATGATTATTGGACCCTTTAACAAGGACTATTGCTGCATGACAAGTGCTTAGTAGTCCCTGATATGGGCGACCTAAGAGTCAGACTGCTAAACGAAGTGCATCGTCAACCATCAACAGCACATCCAGGCCGTACGAAGACTTACTAGTTAATGCAACCACGGTACTACTGGAGGGGAATGATGCGAGATGTAGGACAGTATGTATATAATTACAGAGGCTGCAGACATGTGAACACCCCAAGAGATCTTCCTCCAGGAACTCTGAAACCCCTCCCCATCTCAACAAGGCCTTGGCAGCATGTATCTATGGATTTCTGTTTCTTTCCAAAGGACCATGAAGGATATGATGCCATTTTTATAGTAGTGGACCAACTCACCAAACGCTCTGTATCAATTCCGTGTTTCAAGACTACCGGTGCCCGGGAAATGGCCCGGTTATATATGGATCGTATCTATCGGTGGAAGGGAGTTCCCGAATCCATTGTATCTGATCGTGGAGGAAAGTTTATCTCAGAATTCTGGGAAGAGATTTGTAGAATCCTTGGTGTTACCTTGAAGCTCTCTACAAGCAAGCATCCACAGACTAACAGACAGACAGAAATCGTGAATCAACACATTAAACAGAGGCTGCGACCATTCGCCAATTATTATTAGAATAATTGGTCTGAACTGCTTCCTATAATAGATCACGCTGCAGCTACCGTACAGAGCGAGTCCACAGGATTCTCACCATTTGCATTGGAATGTGGATACAAACCTCGCATGTCTTTTGACTGGAGAGGACAGACAGAGGATACAGCTATCAGGTCCCCAGATTAAAAGTAAGCCCAAGAATAGATGTAACAACTGAAGGATGCATGGGATAAAGCTTATGAATTAATTCTGAAGACTCAAGAGGCACAGAAGCAGCAAGTAGATAAATATAAAAAAAAAGTCAACTTCAGCTTAGGTGACTAGGTCTACGTGACAATGAAATATTGGGACACTAGAAGACCAAGCAAGAAGCTGGATCAGCAAATGGCTGGCCCTTTTCATGTGATTGAAAGAGTCGGGAATGCATACAAATTGGAGTTGCCCGAGTTAATCAGGGTACATCCTATTTTTTTACTAGATAAACTCTGTAAGACATCATAGGATCTACTTCTAGGCTAGATTTCTAATAAAGCTCCCGCTATTGAGGTCGATGGTAAAGAGGAGTGGGAGATAGAGAAGATAATTAAAGTCAAGGAAACACAAAAGAAGTTGAAATACCGCGTCAAATAGACCGGCCATGACGAAGATCTTGAGTGGTATCCAGCCGGTGATTTCAAGAATGCAGTCATTAAAATCCATGACTTTCACAAATCAAATCCTGATCTCCCTGGACCCCCCCTACGACTCAATGAGTGGCTCCGTGCAGCCGAAATGGATGAATTCCTTGAGAACCATGTCGATGATGATAGACCGATAGGATGGAAGAGGAAGTTTATCAAGATTATATCAATAACTAAGGACAGCCATCCTCAGGTGAGGAGGGATGGTGTCACGAATAGAGATTCAGGCAATCAGTGAATAAGTGATAGTCATGTGACCCCTTCGTCTATCAGGGCAACACAACACAATAGCTTCATGTTTTCTTCTCTTTTTCTCTTTTTAGCTTAGTCTCTTCGTGATAGACTACCTAATCAACTATTGATTCAGTCGAGTCCCTTACACTTAGTACAGCTGCTGGGGCTGAAGAGTTTAGCTACATTGTGCAAGATTCATCCTTTTTCAAGGATGTATGCCCAAACTGGGCTTGCTTAAGCATTGAATAGTGCACCAGTCCATATTTCTACTTGGATAAAAGAAGATGGCACCCCCTTTTATCTATAGGTAGCTAAAGCAGGTTTCCATCTTTAGAAGACCAGGTCAAGATAGTGCTAGGAGCTTCTTCCACTTTTTTACAACATATATTATTTAGATTTATTATTTCAAGCATGTACCTAGCTAGTTTCTAGTGAGATTTTTGTTTAGATAGCACGTCCAGTTGCCCCTTAGGAGGCCACGGACCACGCGGCCACGTGGTCCGCCGAGTGACGTTAAATAGTAACCTACCTACCTACCTACCCCACGCTCGGTGGATCCGATCGAGCAGGATCTGGATTGCATGATATTCTAGTTTAGGAGCACTAACACTATAATATCTGCAATTATTTAATTAATTTCTTTTATTAATTTCTTGTCAGGCTCGTCACATATACCATTGACGGATTCGCCACAAGTGTCATGTGAGATATAGATGCCCTGCTAAATGCCGCATGCGGATAAGAGTTTTTGCCGAGCTCTATGCGCCCATGGATCTACAGAAAGCCTAGGCCATGGTTATCTGAGATAAGCTTATTTATTTGAAAAGCCCGCTCCAACGCTGACCAACTAATACAGGTGGTGTGACTGCCAAATGATTTGTCGGCTGCAAAAGATCTATGTCCGCGGGCAGTAGCGAATCTGGAAATGTCTCCTCAACTACAACCACGAATACATTCATTTCATGGAATATGTCCCCACTCCAGATCGCCAGTCATCAAAGTTAGAGATTGGAGGAATCGAGTTGTGTGACTTCGCCCAATACTAATTCACCACCCATTAAATGCCCTTATAATGATGCACAAAATTGCTAGATCAGGTTCTGGCATCTCCATAGATGTCTGCAGGTCAGCCTTCCCAAAGTTTCTTTCCAAAGCTTTCTGAAACCGTAAATTGCCAACGCCACTTACGCTCTATGTTAATCCATGGACGAATTATACCTGATACACAGGCGTTTAGCTACTTTATCAAGTGATCTTGATCAATTATTACTATGTCATATCCGCCTCTGCTAACTTGTGGGCGCATCGTTCCAATAGCGATCGTTCCAATAGTAGGGAGGCATCGGTAGCCATTGGTAGCTAAGGGGTGAAATAATTAGAAAGTTAACACAGTATCTACTTTTTGCCATGAAGGTTCTCCTATGGAATTAATAGTAATTCCGTACATTCATTGCACGGAACACAGTGGCAAATCCAACAAATCCCTTTCCAGATTTCCCATCACTAGTCTTGCTAAGAAAGGCCCTCACCTCAGCAAAAGTCTTTCAGTTGGATTTAGATCGGCTAAATAAGGTGGCAAGTGCACCACTTAACGAGGCAATACTATATTCCCCAGCTATACTCCAATGCACCAACGAGAGTACCGCGAAATCCATGGTTATGCATGGTTAAGATGTTGGTCTGCTCGGGTGACTCAAGAAACATTCGCGAAGTGGCTTACACCAAGAAAACGATGGAGGTAGACACCCTATTTTCCCCATGGGACCCCAATTCATTACCGCCAGATCGGCGTCGCACCCGTGGCAAATTGAGATATTTAGGGATCTAAGACCTACTTAAATACTCGATCAATCTAACCTAGAAAATTTTGGACCACAATATGTTCTTTGATGAAATGGTCAAAGGAAGCTCCAATATTTCAAACCCTGCCTAGAATACAAATCACAAATTCACAGCAATACCCAGGATGTCTGAGCTCCCTTGGTCAGATCAAAAGCGGCTCATTGTCTGCTGTGATGGTTCGTATATACTCCTCTTGGACTGTCCTTATATATTATCTGATGATCTGATAGGTACCTGGCAAAACTCTACTGGGGACTCATTCAAGCCACCCACAAATGTGACTCGCATTAGCAGAGCCATCAGCCGCGATGGTGTGACGCTGGAGAAGGGCAAAAAGAAGCGAATTTCACAAATCGTCTACTACCAGAAAGGGGTAGGAACAGGCGCTCTGCTAGGAGACAAACTAGGCGGTGGTAGGTAAACCGTAGACTACTTTACTAGGGCAAATGCTTTATCAGGCAAATAATAACCTAGAAATAGGTGCATTTGGATTAGGACTCAGCGCGAATGTCCGCGCAGCCTATGCCTTCATTGCCGACAATTACGATGATGGTGATGAAATATTTTTCTTTGGCTACTCCCGTGGTGCTTATACGGCGCGAGCTGTGGCTGGCCTTGTTACAAGATTAGGCCTTCTTACCCCACGGGGGATGGATAACTTTACAACACTGTATAATGAGTTCTACGGTCGGGACCACAAACCAGCTTCTGACTTGGAGGATAAGTATAGGGACAAAGAAAAGCGGAAAAGGGTTGGTTTCCGTGAACCATTGCCCCGGTACACTGTCAAGATAATCGGGGTGTGGGACACAGTGGCATTTCATAACAATTTCGTGAGCCGATGGCTCGGGGAGAAGCTCGAACTACCGAACACAGTACTGTCGCCTGATGTTGAGTATGCTTTCCAAGCCTTAGCCCTAGATGAAGACAGGAATGCCTATAAGCCTGTACTTTGGCATCTTCCAGAAAATCATGGCCGACAGGAGCTTCTCCAGGTCTGGTTTTCAGGATGCCATTCTGATATAGGTGGAGGAGCGGAGGAACCTCGGCTTTCCGATATTACCCTGGCATGGATGGTCGCACAGTGCACGAAGGACATGCAGTTAGGTATTGACTTGGAATATTTCTATGATCATCATCCAACAGGAAATAAGCCTTGGGCAACACACTTGGGTGATGCCAATCCAGCGAAGAGCAGCATTGCACGCTTCTTCGGAAGGTTCTTAGGTCACTCTCCCCGAACGCCTCTGAGATACCCGCCTGAAGATGGTAATCTGGATATTACCAATGAATTCATTCACCAGTCCATTGAGGACCGGGATTTCAATTCATGGCCTTCAGCTGTCGTGAAGGGGCGCGGTACTGGAACGCACTGGTCCCTAGCCGATGGTCAGGAGATCAAGCAGTTTGATGGGGGTCAAGTGGAACGGGACTTGAAGGGGCGGATCAGAAAGGTTCATCCAAACGAGTGGGATGATGTTTGAAAATGCCCCCGAGGGATATACTCACTGTTAAGAACAGCAACAAGTGCCATTCCCTGTAGTCTCTTATGGTCTTTAGCCCTTTCTTTCTTTCTTTCTTTCTTTCTTTTCATTTCCTCTTGGAAAGGGAAATGGGGAATATAGGTTAGAGGGATAAAAGTTGTTCTCTTGTACCCTTCCCTACCCCCTAGAAACCCCTCCGCATCTCTACAAAGGATATGGTTCTAACGCAAGTAATTGTTTTGATATTTCGAAAAGGTTGGAGCTAGTTATTGGTAGTTAGGATGGCTGAATCGATTATCCTATATGTCTGACTCTCTCCCTACACGAGTGCTGGTGCTTTGAGTGGAAAGTCCTCACAGGGAAATGACATCAAGTCATAATCCTGCGGGCGAGAACTCCAGATCAAGTAAGCTAGGCGAGGGCATACCGCCAAATATTATCCTTGACAAATTTAAGAAAGTTCGGTCGCATAACATGATAAAATCAGGTGACAGTTTCATAGGCAAGCCTTTTGTACGGATTAACCAGCTAGTGTGATGACTGCTCATTCATAGATAGCTGTTCCATGATAGATAGCTAGATATGGTAGCATTTCCAACTGAATTCAACTATGGGAGGGGAAACTATCATACAAGGTAGGTAGGTAGGTAGGTAGGTTACTATTTAACTGTCACTCAGCGGGCCACGCGGCCACGTGGTCCACAGCCTCCCAAGGGGCAACTGGACGTGCTATTTAAACAGAAATCTTACTAGAAACTAGCTAAATACATGCTTGAAACAATAAATCTGAACAATATATGTTGTAAAAAAGTGGAAAAGGTTTTTGGCACTATCCTGGCCTGGTCTTCTAAAGGTGGGAACCTGCTTTGGCTACCTATAGATAAAAGGGGGTGTCATCCTCTTTTATCCAAGTAGAAATGTGGACTGTTGCACTATTTAGTGCTTAAGCGAGCCCAGTTTAGGCATATATCCTTGAAAAAGGATGAATCTTACATAATATAACTAAACTCTTCAGCCCCAGCAGCTGTACTAAGAAGCCAGTCAATTGTCTGTAACAGGCCAACTTTTTGACACTTCCATCTGTTCTTCCAGCGCTTCCTGGTGTGAGGACAGAAGAAAAAGTGTGTGGGAGACTTTAGCCTATTGCAAGAGCAGGTTGCCAGGTAGTCTGAATGGTGAAATCTTTCATGGTATGCTGCAAACTCCCCATGGCCTGTACGGGCGGCTATAAGCTGGCTTAGTATCCAGCGGGGAAGGTTGTGTTCCTGAGCACGACTGCTCTTTGTATGAGGTCTAATATTCAGATCACGGTAGGCCTGTGGCGCACTTTTTATGTATGCTGCAGAAGTATCTGCGCGGAGTTTTTGTTTTGCCTCCCGCCTGAGGTATGAAGGAGAGGGGGGGATGTGGGAGCCATTAATTGTTGCGCCCTGTTTGGCAAGCTGGTCTGCTAGTTCGTTCCCTACTACCCCA
>ML732488.1:0-22762 GCA_009176345.1 Aspergillus leporis | reverse complement strand
GAGCTATAGCTGCCTGGGAGTCTAATAAAACCCTGATAGGGCCTTTATATCCCAGTTGCTCAGCTATCTCTAATGCTTTGCTAGCACCTGTTAACCCTGCATCAAAGACCTCTTTTCCCTGCCCTAGAGATACTTGCTTGATTCTCCAGGTGCCTGAGGGCTCTAGCCATGCAATGCCTGCGCCGGTTTGCCCATTTTCAAGGCGTGATCAATCTGACCACATTGACAGGCCGTTATAGGGGGCGATAGCCTGTTTTAAAGCCTCCTCTTCTGTACAGAGAGGGTGGCATTAGCGAGCGCGAGCACGGGCAAGCATTCTGAGGACCGGACGACCCAGCTTGAAGAGTCCCATCACGACCGCTGCGAAATTGCCTTCTTTCTCCGCCACTTTTGTGAAGGTCCAGGGCAGTGGATGGACATCTGTGGCAACCAGTCTTACTTCAGCCAGAATGCTGTTGTACTTTCCCATCAGAGCCCTCTATTACGATACGCGGCCTGCGCGTTAGCTGCTAAGCAACTTGGCCAAACGAGGCATCCGGAATTACAAATCCGGCAGACGAATACCCAAAGCTTGATGATGAAGGCGTTGATTGACACAAAACTTGGATTCACCTGGTACGGCGCCAAGTATTATGAGAGAGCGATCCAGCTGCTGGCACAACAACTTTCTAGCGGGGAAAGGGCGACGAATTCGAGCTCCCCAAATCAGATTCATGACATGGGTTTGACGTCCAACAGCCAGCCCGCATATGAAAACGACGACGGGAGTCTGCCGACTCAGATCATAGCGGCCTGCATTCTCTGCCAATACGAAGACGTTAATGCCGCAATCCGGGCCTGGTCAGGACACATTGACGGAGTCTTTCGCCTGCTTAGACCTCACCTTCCAGAACCAAAATGCTTCCACCTCAGTACTGCGATTCCGCAGCCGGCCAGGGCACTTGACGCGACTTTCTGGTTTTTTGTGGTAAATGACATGTTGAATGCCTGTATGAGGCCTGCCCCCCGCGGTGATAGTATCGCTGACAATTGGCCCAGTCGTTACTCATCGCAAAACTCGAATTGACCCTGCTGATATAGTTCTCTGGTGTAAAATGGACCTTCCGCTTGATGCGTACGGTAATCCGATCACCGAAGCCCCGTGCGACGCGCAGTCTGAAACAATTCTTTTCAAGGCTTTGATACGGACAATGTGCCACCTTGTCAATTCTGACCTTGAAAATGCCACACAATGGAGCATGGTCAGCGAAGAGTTTGATCGTTGGCACGATATTGTGCCGTCTTCGTTCTATACTCCTATTATCTGGCCTCCAGATGGGCCCAATGCAGGAGACAGCATCGGCGATTTCTCGAGGGAGACTTGGTCCCCAAATGACATTTGTGCGATTACTGTGGCCTTCTATCATATGTCTCGAATCATTCTCCTTGCCAACCGCCCAACAGAGATACCCGTTCGGCAACCTGGCACCACGGCCGATCTCATTGGGTCATACAATGCTCTGCACCAAGAACTCAGGAAGCATGCTATGGAGGTCATGGCCATAATGCATGCAATGCCAAGTGAAACGGTTCAAAAGTACATGCTACAGCCGCTTTATGTCGCCGGCCGCTGCTTAACAGATTTCAAAGAACGTAGTGCGTTGCTGCAGGTGCTGCGGAACATGGGGGACGATTTTGGGCTCTTCACCGACTACTGAATACAGGACCTATGCGAGGAATGGGGAATCGAGTGCAGTGGTATCGACCGGAGAGATGGCCATGGGGTTTTGACTTGAAGGTGGAACTGTTTAGGCTAATACGAAACCACGTCTTGCCGTCTCCGCCAGTCCAGTGCGCCGTCATAGGAGCAGTTATAATCCATAAACTCGGCAGGGTTCATATTCACCTTGCGAGTCCCGGGCTCCGTGGCTGGCTTTGCAGCCTGTCGGCTATAAAGCTGAATCGTCGTCGCCCGATCATACCTGCATCTGAAGACCGCTTCATTCACCCTGGCCACGGCCTCTAGGGTGTTGACCGAGGTTTTCTCGAACTCGTCAAAGAATGCCCCAAGCGCTTCTGCATCCTCGATGGCTTGGCTAGCGCCTTGGCCTTGAGTAGGTAACATCGCATGAGCTGCGTCGCCGATCAAGATTGCTCGGCCACGATACCACGTCTGCAAGGGATCCAAGTCTCGAAGTTGCCAGAGCCCTAGGTCTGACCGTTCTGCCAGGCGGAGAGGCTTTTGCGCCCAGTCTGGAAAATCCGCGAAGGTCCTCATCATCTTATCGTGATCACCCGTTGTCGTCCAACTGGTATGTGCTGCATGTTCGTTCATATTCTCATCTGGCACAAGGGCAACGACGCTGTAGATCGTACCGCCCCTTGCTGGTCCCATGATTAAGCGCCTGTCTCGGCCTACCACCATTGTTGTGCATGGCCTCCGGGGATCGATAACCTTAGTAACGTCGGCTTCCTGTTGGAGGTCATCTGCCGATATCATCATTCTGTACGCAGAAAGTCCGGTTGGCCGGGCACTGACTCTTTCCAAGAGAACGGATTCGCGGACAACGCTTTTAATACCATCCGCGCCCACAATCAGATCCGCAGAAATGACTTCTCCACTGGCGAGCACTACAGTCCCTCTCTCACAATCACAGTCAACAACTCTGCTTGAAGTACGAACCGTGGCCTCCCGCCCAGGAAATGCCGGCGATGTTGCCCGCTGTTTCAGTGCTTCATGCAGATCTGCACGGTGATACATCATCCTCTCTGCACCATACTTATCTTTTGTCATGAGAGGTATCCGTAGCTGCAGCTCTCCATCGAGATTATACACTTCGAACGCCTCGTCAACCATGGAGCCGCGCTCCTTGAGCTTCGTTGCAAGGCCCCATTGTCCTTCGACAATTTTTGATGCGTTCGGTTGGAGGGATATCGTGGCACCGATCTCTCGATTGCTGGGTGACTGTTCGAGGATGATTATCTCCCTGTCGTTCTGCCGAAGGGCGATGGCCTGCCACAGTCTGTGTTAGCCTGTTATTGTGAACTTGGGAGGTGCTGCTACCGCTGCGAGGCCAGCAATTCCACCGCCGACGATGATGATTCTGAGAACCATTTTGCAGGTGCCTGGATTGTCTGTACAATGGAGATGTCACAGAATGTCAGTAGTTAATGTTAATGAGACCCTGGTGGAGCCGAATGCAAAATGGGTATCGTTTCCCCCCTTCCCCTTCACCCCTGCGACCCGCGTCCTCGGCGACTCCCGAGGCCGGCCGAGCCCCGCCGAGCCCCGAATCTGGGCGCGTTAATTCTGAGGAGACCGAAACTACTAAGCTCAAGGCAGATAAAACACTGCATAGACCGGTTCATCCATATCACCACATCCACTCACGTCACCTCAACGGCCTGTACTGTTAGTTCAGCGAACAACCATCACCAACATGTCCACTACCATAGCCGAAGCCAGTCCTGTCGTGACGGTGACTGGAACCCAGCCAAAGGGCCGTATGGCACTCGATGGATTACCAACTAATTACGGCGACTTCCGCGATGCATTGAACAGAGACGGATACGCCGTCATCAAGGGTGCGATTCCGCTGGACCGCGCGACCAAATACGCGGATGAGTTTTACAGTTACTTGGAGGGTTTGTACGTCTTCCTTATTTCGGCTGCTTGGTCCTAGTGTGGGGATGCTGAGTGTGCAATAGTGGCCTCGGGTATGATCGTAACGACCCATCAACGGTAAAACCGTCAAACCTGCCTGTCATCAATGAAAAGGGCATGATTTTGGCATATGGAGTCACCCATGAGAAGTGGGTGTGGGATATCCGTGGCGAGCCGGGCGTCGTCGACACCTTTGCTAAGGTCTATGATGACAACGACCTGATTGTCTCGTTTGATGTGGTTAATGTCCAGTTCTCGAAGTATGGTGCTCTTCTGATCTCTAACTGATAGGACGTGCAAGCTGACCTGCCTATGTTATAGCCGAAAGGAGATGCCTGAGAAGTATGCCCGCTGCCTTGCGAAGGACCATGACTGCGAGAGCAAGGGAACGACTGGCTAATTCGACATAGCAAACCGTGGCCCCATCAAGACCAAGATCCAGCTAAGCCTGGCTTCCGCTGTATGGCGTCTGACTACCCCCGCCGACCTAGACCTCTGCTAACAATTATTATTGATTCAGGTCTTCAAGGTCTCGTCAACCTCAACCCCTGTGGCCCCGACGATGGCGGCCTAATCGTCTGCCCCGGCGGCCACAAAATCTCCGAACAATTCCACCGGGAGATGGCCAATGAGCCGCGCATCCCTGCCTGGACGCCCGAGTGGTTCGGCTTCACAGATAATGGAATGAAATGGCTCGCCGACCACGGCATGGAATGGGTCAAGGTGTGCGCGGAGCCCGGTGACCTGATTATTTGGGATAGCCGCGTGCCGCATTACAATATCCCACCTTCCGGGAAGAGTGACAGGCTTGCGGTTTACACGTGCTATATGCCGGTTGCCGACGCCAGTAACGAGGATTTGCTGAGAAAGAAGAAGGCGTTTGAGGGTATGTACCACCTTTGTTCCTGGAGTTGATTGGCTGTGGTCTCTAACAGATGTAGACCGCCTGGGAACTACACACTGGCCGAATGCAGTGCATGTTGGGACAAATGTCGCCGTGCGCGATGGGAAGCCTTGCCCGAAGAGCCGGGAGAGACCGGTTCAGGAACCGATCTTAACTGAGAGAGCGTTTAAATTGACGGGAATTCCATATATCGAGCAGAAAGCTTGATCGGGATCACGATTAGGCTTCCAAGGTCGGCAATGGTCAGAGGAGGGTTGTAAGAGGACTAATAGCATATTGAATGTTTTGTTCTCAACCCAGATCCACCGAACATATTCTCATTTTACATCACTCATGCATAGACCTGAGAAACCTAGTAGTCCCTGAAGTAGCTACAGAAAGGGAAATTCTCCGACGGGGCTGCTGGGTCAACGTATTCGGCATAAAACCAGCTGGACTCTATGACTTTATCTGACTCTCTGACTCCCAATCGATCATAGTTCCCCTTCAGTATAGGCTAGCTGGGTAAACGGCGTCGCCATCTTAAGGTCTCACGCTCCGTACCGCTCAGCAACAGCCTGATACTCCGCCTCCGTCAACAAAAATACATTCCCATGCTTCAACCCTCGCGGCAACCCCGTCTCATTAAAGCTCAACTCCTCCCACTCCCCCAAAAGCACATCCTCGGTGGCAAAAGGCACATACTCCATATAATTGTCCATGAACAGATAGTAGCGCCCTTCAACAGCGGCATCTGGGAATGCCGCCGGCCCTTCATACACACTTGTCCTGATATACCCGCCCTCCGGCTGCGTTCTCGTCCATTCACCAAATAGACCATCTGTGGTCGTTTCCTGGTAAACGTGTAACACGTTCTCATCCTTTAGAAACCGTGCGTAGTGCCCTTCCTCGCCGAGATATAGGAATTCCTGGTCAATGAGTGGGATGTTTTCCGCATCGAGGGCCACATAGTCGGCTGGCTCGCTGAAAGATCCGGTGCTGAAGTCTGGCGTTGTCGCATAGCGGATTCGGTCGAGCGACGCGGTCCCCGTGTGGTTTGTGTCATTTTCTGAGTAGAGGCGCGAGGCCCAGAAGAGGTAGTACTGGCTTTCGGTCGTGTTGTAGATTACGGATGGCGCCCAGGCCATCCCTGCGCTGGCGGATTCGATTCTGCAGGGTGTTAGATCAGGTAGAGTCGAGCACGGAGGTGTTAAGCAAGATGTACATCTCTAATGTAGCCTCATTCCAGTCAACGAGATTGTCGGAGCGCCAGACCGTCAAACCCCTGCTTCCGCGTCGTGTCGCCTCGTCCCATGAGAAGCCATCGGCGTTTATATCGAGATCTGTCCAGCACGACCACAATTAGCTCTGAGATATTTCCAAATAGTTTCTCTAGCAAAGCAGGGGAATTATGTACCAGTTGCAATAACGAAATACTCGCTCCGCTCCTCGTTCGCGGTGAGGAAGATGTCTCTGACTGCGCGCGTCCCAACCGTGGACTTTAGAACAGGATTACCGCCATTGAGGGGTTTGAATGCGAGTGGATCAGCAGCCGACGAGATGTACCAAAAGACGGAGGGGTTCGCGTCTGTGAATGTCGAGAGAAGATACCCGGCGTATTGAGGTTGGCTTTGGCGCGGAACGGGGAAGGAGGCGGAGAGACCTCCGGGCAGGAGGGAAGTCAGTGATAAAAGGCTTAGTTGAAGACGCATAGTTAGTAGTTAGTACTGACGAGTGGGATGCCGGGGGTTGATCAAGTGCGTTCTGTTGTGCTTCATATGGGGTGGAGATCATGCCCTAATAAGTGTCGGTGTCTGGAAGAAATGCCATGCCGGAGAAACAAACATCAATGGCCTTGGCATGGGCTAATCCCTGCTTTCTGCAATGGCATGGTGGATGACTTATACAGTGAAGAATAAGGACGTCGATCCCCCGCCGGGGAATCTCCTTACAGTAGCCTAGAGTTACATCAAATGTCCACCGGAGCTAGGTGACGATTACTCCGCCCTGTTCAATAACGTTCTCGCAAAATAATTACCCGCTGCCTTGCCTTGCCCTTCTGCAAATTGGTTTCACGCTATAGTATGTCCGTCCGAGGCGGACTATCAAAATACAACATCCAATTCCACAACTCCTCGACATTGAACCCATCAAAGGGAAAAGCCTCGTCCAAGCCACCGGATGTATCCCCTGGGTGGGGTCCGGGTATATCCAGGAACGCATTGGCGGTGTTGGTGCTGATGCTGGCATCTATGGAGAAGTCGTGTGTTGAGTGCGGCTGGGAATCAGCATGCAATGTACTGACGAAGCCGTTTCCATTCTGCTGTTCATTTACTTGCAAGCGGGTGATAGGTAACGAAGATCCAGATGGTGTCTTCTGTGCTAGGGTGGGTGTGATTCCGTTAGCTTGTGTGTGGCGGGGAGCTTGGCCATTCCGAGTCGGCGTAGCTGGCCCGTAGCTTGACGTCGAAGGCGTGGGGAGGTGTCCGGATACGTATCGGGTAGTATCAGACTTGTCATCGACATGGTTGCGGTGCTCCACCCGGCTTATAGGTGCCCCCTCACCAGCACCAGCAGCAGCGGCTGTAAAACCCTCCAGTCTCCCTCTCACCTGCTCATATATTACCCCCAGTCCCTCGATATACCTCCGATCGAACCCGCACTGCTTAAACCGCGTACTGCAGTATACCAAACACCCTTTCAACAGCGCCAGATCCGTCTCCCTTAGCCTCGAGCTGGGATGTTTCATCAGCCATATTGCCAATGCGATGCAGGCCAATCCTGTCGTTCCCGCTGGTATGAGCGCACTATCTGCACCGTGATCCTGCAGCTCGATGCTCAACCTCGCAATAGCGCGCGCGCTGTTCGCGCATATCGACTCCCCATGGGAGAGACGATGCACGAAAGCCTCGTCGGGGCAGTGACGGTTCACTTCTTGTTCGATCTTGGAGCGCGGGGCAATCAGGGCAGCACGGTGCAGCGCTATCATTGACCCGTGGTACTCGATGGATAGGAAGGCGAGGATGTGGAAGTCGCTGCTAGATGTGAGGAGATCGCTACCTGGGCGCTGGTTGGAAGGGATTTTGTTGGCCCAGGACTGGAGGGAATTATCGAGACGGGCGGTATCGAGGAGGATCTGTCGGATTGTGTTGTTGGTGCTCTCCTCGGCAACCGCGCGGCTTGTAGATCGGTAGCTGTAAAGGTGCCGGCTTATGCTGCCTTGATAGCTTGCAAGGCCGAGGTGCCATTGCAAGAAGCGGTAGGCCGGGCAAAGAGAATCAGGATTGGCCATGAGATCATCCGGGATGAGCGTCGGCCAGCCGGAGGCGAGCTGCATCACTTTCTCGAGCGAGCAGCATATTGCCCAGATGCGGGCGTGCAGGTCATTAGTGGGTTGCTTTTGAGGGCGATGTAGACCAAGTGTATAAGCGATCCTGATGGCAATCCCCAGCGCCTGCCATGCTAGGCCTTCTTGGTTTCGGCCGCGGTAGGCGATGGTGAAGAGGAGCAGTGCTTGAACAGTCGGTAGATAGGGGACGACAATGATATGCGCTAGGAGACTTGCGGCAGCATGAAGGTATCTCTCCCCTTCACCTGTCGGGTATTGGGCGCGTTCGTCGACTGCAATACTCATCAAAAGGTAGGCAGAAACAAGCAGTGGGACATCATCTCTTGAGATCGAGGACAAGTTCTCCACCGCAGCAAGATGGCCGATGCTCGCTGAGAGCGTATTCAAGTCGAATAGCGGATAGAGGGGTTCAATGCGTGACCGGTACACCGACACATACTCTTTCCGTCTCTCTGCTTCCGGTAATTCAGGTAGCATCAGAGCCAGCGGTATATCCAACTCCTCTGCGCGTCGCATCCCATGCCGAAAGAATCCGGACACAGGCTCCATTCGAACAGCCTTGAAGTAGACATCTAGCGACTTAGCGAGACACTGTGAGCTACTTCCGCCGAGGACCTTGGTGCGGTTGGTGCCTTGTTCGGTGTTGACCGAGGTTTCAAATGGCTGGCGCACGGGGGAAGATTCGGCCCCTTCCTCTTCAGCCATCATGCTCCGGCTGTGCTGCTCAGGGGCTGGAGCGGCGTCAGCTGCTGCGTCTTCCTGCGCGTCCACATACCCGTTGACACTGGCGCTGTGATCCCTCCTCGGCGGCTCAATCTGTATCTTCTCCTTCTCCGGCACCTCTAGCCACTCTCTAAACCCTGGACACCCAGGCCTTTGAGGATCAGTTGTAATACAATCCTGATTGCGTACCCGACAGTTTCGACATTTGGGGTACTCGGCATCACATTTCACTTTGCGTTGGCGGCAAGTGTTGCACGCCATCGACAGCCGGGGGCGCTTCGCAGGGGGTGGCCGGTCCATCTTCCCTTGTTCTTGCGATTTTCCAGAGTCCGCAAAACGTTCGACTTGACGCACCGATCCATGTATACCCCGGCATACGGACGCTAGATGCCCCAAGCTGCCAGATGCTCACATCGCAAACCCCATGGGGAAGTTGGTGCGGGGTAGATTATCCGAGGGTATGCACCCCACACCGGGATAGACTAGCCTCTCCTCTCCACGGAGGATTGGGCTATAGTAAGGCCTCGGGTCCAATCGGCGCAGGGCAATTGACAATCACGCGCCCGAGCGCCCAGGCCCTTCTCTTGTATATTCTCGCCCACCATGCAGCTGGTGAAGACAGAGTAGCAGACACTGATGCAGCCCTACATAGATGCAATTAATGATGCCTTTAGTCTCAGCCTGAGAGCATTTATTCCGTCTTTCAATTCATTCTGTGCCCCTTGCTCCAACAGCAGAATACCATGCTCGCTAAATTTGTGGTTGCCCTTTCCTTAACTGCCAGCATCTGCGCCCCCTTCTATTTGCCCTACGCCCGCCGAAATGTATACCGCGGAATGACCCAGCAGAAGAGGCCTAAAAGGTACCGGACCTACTGCCGCGATTATTGGATGCCGCTTGACAGATGCTAATCCGTGCTACAGCACGAGGGGATATCCCGCCATGGGCCCGTTGTTCCACATTTATTGAACTGGTTAGGCGTTGATGCTGAGTGTCGACGGCATTCAATGCCCATTGTTTGGTACCTGCTGAGAGTGGTGTATTCAATTCGATCCCACGGTTGCAATTTTGTATTTATATCTCGTTGTGTATATTGCTTAGGGTGTCTTCAATGGGTGAATTGCGACGGAAGGGAGGAGAGGAATGGCAGGGCCGTTTCTATGATTGATTCTGATGTGGGCTTTCCAAGTGTCTACGTGCATCGGGGCGTAAAATTCAATTGATTCAGCACAATATAGCAGGCATTATATTCAGTTACTTGAGTCCACCAGCAATTCTCCCTGGCATTGGGTACTTAGACCCCACCAGAGCCCAATGATCTTTGCCCTAATGGATGAACGCAAAGTCTTACGAGACAACACTCCCCCTCGCAAATCTCCCAGTAAACGCGCGAATCCTCTTTCCCCAAAAGTAAACCGGGACCCCACAGAGTCCCAATGCCGCCGTCAAGCCCGCAAAAGTCCCAAACGCGCCATCATACCCATGATTCTCCACGAACGTCGCAGTCCCATAACTTGTGCCAAACGAAATTATCCCTCGAAAAGCACAGATAATAACGAGCAGTGGTCCCGCACGGGCAGGGTAACTATCTAACAAATACGTGATCGCAACTATATTCGCACCGACGAAACAGAAATAGTATGCTGCGACGGCCCAGACATACACGAACCAATGGTAGCTTTCTGGGTACTGTCCAGCCTGTCCGTACAGAACTGCGGTGAACGTGCCGATGACGATGGGGATGATGAGAGAGATTATCCGGGTCTCGGGCTCGTGGAGGCCGTTGTTTTTGCGCGCCAGGCTTTTGACTATCCAGTCCGAGCCGTGACCGAGGAGGGGCAGCGCAAGCAGAGCGACGACTATCTGCCCGCAGTTGACGTAGGAAGCGGACTTGTTGGGCCAGTTGTAGGGCGGGGCATGCAGAATGTTGGCATATGTTGTGCCAATGGCGATGTTCGTTCCGATTGTGAGGCCGTTTAAGCACAGAGCCCAGAAGACATTGGGGAAGAGGAGGAGCTCAAACGTTTGCTGTGCCACACCATTGATTAGCTTCTATCCATGAACCCAACGGGCAAAGTGGTAGAAGGGTTAGGGATATGACGTACCCTTAAAACGTCCCAAACAAGCACCCAATCCGGCTTCCCAACCCACAGCCGCATATCGGACCTCCACGTCCTCGGTGCATACCGCTCCAGATCAAGCGGTGGACGCTCTGTACACATCACCGCGGCGCCTACTTTTGCGTCCTCGTCTGCCACTGCATCTGTGGAATCACCCTCCTGGAACGACGCAATCGAGCGCTCATACTTGGTCTCCGGGAGGAAGAAAAATGCCAGCACGAGCTGCGCGCCGGCCAGCGCCGCACCAAGGCCGTACCACCACTGCGGTGTGATCGCGTTGGCAATTTCCCCCGCGAAGAGAACCCAGACGGCTGTCAGGCTGACCTGGATAGCTTGTTGGCCCATCAGTGCTTTGCTGCGTTCGTGGAGGAAGAATATTTCCTGGGTGATCATCGGGACAAGGGCCTCGCTTTGCCCAGCTGCCAGGCCGACTACACACCGCGACCAGAGATGCCATTCGTAGCTTTCTTGCGTCGCGCAGAGGATTGCACCAATCACGAGAACTATTGTCGAGCTGAGCAGCACGATCCGCCGGCCGATGCCGATGGCGAGAGGCATGCCGATTAGGTTGCCGATGCCCCTGACCTAATAGTTAGCGACACTGACGTCTCTACCTTTGATAAGAGGGTGGTTTAGTTACATGAACAAGGTAGGATAAGTCATCAAATGCGTGATGTCGTCGTAGTCTTTACCAATTGCTTCGTAGCCTGGGATGTAGAAGCCTAGCAGGCCGCCGAAGCCGCTGACGAGCGCGAGGCCGAGTGTTGAGACTGTCCATCATTAACATATCAACATAAAGAAACCCCCCTTTGGGTACGAACAAATTGATATCACCACAAGCACGACCCACTTCTGCCAGAGAACCATGTTCAGGGGATCTGCACGACATGTACCGTCAGCACGCGTAGTCCACACAGTGAAGGAAGTGTTCATACCTTGGGGATCAGCTGTCGGTGTCGGAATATACACCACCTTGCCCTCCGTGAGCTTCACCGTCCCCATAACCTTTTTCTTCTTCTTGTCACTGCCATCTTTTGCCGACGCTCTTCCGTCCTCGATGTCTTCAACGTAGGTAACATCTGCTTCGTTGACCTTCGTCATTGTGAGAACCTAACCTTGGGAGGAAATGTCTATTGTCCGCCGCTGATGCGGATGATCTAGGTGATATTCTGAGATGGGTCAAAAGAAGGCAGGGCAGGGTATGCGGTATATATCACGCTGCCCAGGACGCCAATATATGCCAATGGGCCCCACTAATATGGTCACGTATATCCCGTAGAGTACTCGATTTGAGAGGGGGATGGACGTGGGAATCGGGAAGGCACTCCCAAACCGCCCACCATGCCGACCTTCAGAGGCAGATAGACTAATAGTTCATCTGGGCGACCGAGTGCTAGGACAGGTCCGCATGTCGATTCGAAGAACGGAGGCCTCGGGCTTTCGAAAGCTCGGGGCTTGCTGGCGTTTGTGCGGGGAGCTTGGTCCGGGGTGGCCGAGCAACCCCGACACCCATCCAGGCCGCAAGGGAGAGTTCGGCGGCGTCCGGGGAATCTGGGGAAGACTGGGGGATTGACGAGATACTGCAGGATAGATGAGGAATAACTAAACGATTTCCATGAAAACGCGACATGGCAGGCATGGTCCCCTGGTATTGGGGCTATAGATCGGGAATAAGCACATGGGTTATGTACTCTGCAAGGCACCCTTTTCCTCGACTACACACACTTTCGGTGACTGTTGTTGGCCGGTCTTTCGCCGGCCGGGATACTCTCATGTGCTAGAGACGAATTGGATTGCGACAGACGCGATGCATTTATTTAACTATCACACTACAGACAGGAAGACCATTTCTGTCGACATCTAGTAAGGCTTCACTCCCGCCAGTTTCAGCACCGTATCCGTCAACTCAGGCTTCTCAAACGGCTCCGTCCGATACTTTGGGCACACCTCGCCGTTGCGCATGGGCTTCTCAATGGCTGGACGGATGTTGCTGCGAAACAAATATTATCAGCATCATTATGACCAGAATGGTCGGTCGCAGGACTAAGACCTACCAGTGCGGCCAATGTGTGGTCCCCATATAGTTCTCAAAGCAAATCTTCTTCAGCTCCAGTGCCTTTTCCGTGGCGAACCGTCTAGGCGTCATACAAATGTACTGCACGTGTCTGATCTGGTCTCCCTCCGGCAAGCAAGCATAGTGCATTGTCCTGGAATCCCAGAGCACAAAATCGCCCGGGTCCATGTTAATCTTGACGAGCTCGCACCCGCGGTCCTCAAACCACTTTAGGTCTTTCTGGTGGAAGAGGAAGAGATCCATGTACTTGAGCTCGGGGGGTGGCGCGTCTTCATGGTCGTAGGCGTCGCGCTTTTGCGCGAAGAACTCGTCAAAGAGCTTCGCGGAGCCTTTCATGAGCATCAAGCCGCCGTCCTTGGGCCCGTTCGGGGCAAAATTTAACAGGCCTTGGACGGCTTGCATACTACATGCACGTATTAGCGAGCTCTGTGCGGAGGAAGTGAATGGGTGGTTATACGCACCCCTTCCTGTTGGGGTTCTGGTCGCAATGCGGCCATGGACTCCAATTCAGATCCTTGCGTCGAGGGAGTGAGACGTTCATCCCGTCGAAGGAGCAAAGAAGCTCCTTGGTTTCCCACAGTTTTTCAAAGATCTCGATGGCCGCGGGCTCAGTGCGCGCTTCCCAGGCCATTTTCTCGTGGGTAGAGCCGTAGGCAAAGTACATACTGCGATCTCATGATATTAGCCATCACTTCCCTGATGATCGAAGATGAGTTAACTTGTTCATGGTGTAATACATACCCCCCCTTGAAACTAACAGGCAGGTGCTCCGCCGCCCATGTGCTCTCGTCGTTCTCATCGAACCCCAATTCGAAATTCTTCAGCCACTGGATCTGCTTGTCGCAGTAGTATTTCGCTCTCTCTGGACTGATAACGTTCTTGAGCACAACGCAGCCGTTCTTATGGAACTCGTCACGCCAGTCGCCGTAGTGCCGGCCGCTGAAGTCGACCAGGTCCTTGACGGTGAAGGACTCGTTTGTTGCCTCGGCAACTTCTTGGATCGTTGTTGTGGTGGACATGGTGATCGTAGATTGCTTGAACAATACTCCAGGCTAATGGATACCAAAGAATTGAGGTGTCATCCGGGTTGCCCTTGGTGGGTGTCTGAAAATCACTTAAGTAACGGCCATGCCTGGGCATCAGCCTGCCCCAAGCTCCGAGATTGTCTTACTAGGGTGTGGACGCTCGGGGCCCCCCGAGGCCCGCCTCGTGGGCCGAGGGCTTGGGCTCGGGCGCTAAATCCCCGAATCTGCAGCTCCTGACTCGCGAGTATCACTATATCGCCGTGTACAAGCATGTGGGGGTCCGGTTCGTGTGGGGGGAGCTTGACCCGCGGGACTTGGGCAGCTGTCGAGCTCCAGTAGGGAAACTCTTTAAATTTCGGAGGCGAGCATTGCATATGGAAGATAAAAAAAAAAATTAAAACAAGGGAAACGAGAAACGACACTCTGGATTCCCATTGACAAACAACACATTTGCATCAGCTCATCCCTCAACATGCCACCACCCGTCCAAGCCGCCTACAAGCGCATCAAACCTCCCCAAGCCGGCGAGAACGGCTACGTCCCGCCGCAGCCAGGCAAAACTGAGGTCCTGCCCGCAGGATGGAACGGATTCAACGCAAAGCCTCTTGCCAGTCCCATTCTGGTCGAGCATGACGTCGAGCTCGTGATGCGCGACGGCGCGAGGCTCTACGCCGACATCTACCGGCCGCCCCCCTCGAGCAACGACAACGTCAAAGTGCCTGCCATATTAAGCTGGTCATTCTACGGCAAGAAGTATAGCGCACTGGACATGCTCCCCATGTGCGTCTGGAACTGCTGCGTCCCGCGGTCCGATCTCTCCGGCCTGGAAAAGTTCGAGGGCCTTGATCCCGCAACGTGGTGCCCTAAAGGTTACGCCATTGTCAGCGTTGATACACGGGGCGCTGGCCACAGCGACGGCTTGATTGGGGTCATGGGAGCCCAGGACGCAGAAGACGGGTACGATGTCGTCGAGGCACTTGCGAAGATGCCCTGGTGCAATGGGGCGATCGGGATGGCGGGCAACTCGGCGCTCGCAATCTCGCAGTGGTTCATTGCGGCTCAGCAGCCTCCGTCCCTGAAAGCGATTGCGCCTTGGGAAGGGTCGGCCGATATCTACCGCGAGCAGTTCTGCCGCGGCGGCTGGTTCAGCATGAGTAACTTTGACCTGATCACGAACGAGATTGTTCGGGGACCGCCGAATTCAGGGATTGAAGATTTCGAAGAGATGTATCGTCGGTCGAACGTGTCGAGTCCATTTTGGGAGGATAAGAGGGCTGATTTGACGCGGGTCCAGTGTCCAGTCTATATACGTGGCTCGGATGTCAGCTCGATCCATACCATGGGGTCTATAAGAGGCTGGCTGGAGGTCCCGCATGACAGAAAGTGGATCCAATGGGGGAGTAAGCAGGAGTGGTATGAGCTCTACAGCTGTCCCGAGTCGTTAGAGGAGCTGAACAGGTTCTTTGATCGCTATCTGAAGGAAGTCGAGAACGGATGGGAAGAAACGACGCCAAAGGTGCGCTGGTCGGCCCTGCAGTTTGGCGATCGCGAGGCTATTGACAACATTATTCTGGAGGATTTCCCTGCACCCAGCACGCAGTATCGCGAGTTCTTTCTGTCGGGGAACAAGCTGATTGAGAGCCCTGTATCGAGCTACGAAATGGTCTCCTGCGACTCCGAGTCCTCATCCAGCTTCGCTGAATTCTCATACACCTTTACGCAAAAATCTCGTCTCATCGGCCTTCCAAAGGCTGTTCTTTACATGTCCTGCGAAGACCGCGACGACTTCACCGTCTTCGTGATCATCCGCAAGAAAGATAAGAACGGCAGGCCGCTGATGCACTTGAACTTCCCATTCCACGCCACGCCTGTGGCATCCATCGAGGAGATTCCTCCAAAGGAGCAAGCGAGCCTTAACCTCCACCTCGGCTCTGTCGGGATCCTGCGCGCCTCTCATCGCGCCTTTGATCCCGAGAAGAGCATTCACCCACAGTTTCCATTTCATCCTCATGCCAAGCAGGAGAAGGTGAAGCCTGGGGAGATCGTCAAGCTGGAAATTGGGATTTGGGCGATGGGCGTGGATTTCGATGCCGGGGAGACAGTTAGCGTTCGAGTAAGTTTCCCTTTACGAATTCAAGAGATCAGTAAAGGCTAATCATTTGCAGGTATCCGGGCAGTACCCAAGCATTGCAGAATATAAGACGTGGTCGAGGCCGCGGCCTGAGCACGAGTTGAACCGCGGACGGCATTTTATTCATTGTGGTGGAGAATATCCGAGTTCTGTGATTCTACCGTCTATATAGCTTCTCTTAGAGTAGGAAGGAATGGCTTCCAAATGACTAGAGGTATAGAAGATTATTCCGACCTGGAGAAATACTCGTTCAAGATGATTGTCCGCCCCAGTAGGAGAATATGTTCCAGGCTTTGGGGTCCGAATCGCCTGCATAGACCCATACGCAGCGGTCCCAGCGGTCATCGAACCCCAACTCGCCGGCGGAGGGGGGCAGGCCTCCTACTAGCATTCACTTGGCCAAGATGCATTTAGGCTGAACTCCACTGAACCAAGGCATGGCCAGCCATGATCAACGCCAAGTTCATCGGGATCAATAGGCAGTGGTTCCTGTCCCGTTCCCCGCAATCCTTCAGGCTATATAAACCGGTCCCCTGCACGAGCACATCCTCCAACTACTGTGGATCACAAATCCAAAATGTTATTACCGCTTCTATCTCCCCTTCTGTATCTGGGGGTCGCAGCCGCCGGCCCCCCTGGCAATCACACCTATACCAACCCCATGCTCCCAGGCTGGCACTCCGACCCGTCCTGCGTCTACGTCGCTGAGCAAGAAACATTCTTCTGCGCGACGTCAACATTCATCGCATTCCCCGGTCTTCCGCTTTATGCCAGCAAGGACTTGGTCCATTGGGAACTGGCGAGCAACATCTTCAACCGCCCAAGTCAGATTCCTGACCTTGCCGATACCGAGGGCCAGCAGGGAGGTATATATGCACCGACGCTCCGCTACCAGGATGGGACATTCTACCTCATCGTCACGTTCCTCGGTTCTGATGTCAAAGGACTTGTTTTCACAACCGACAATATATATGACGATAGCAGGTGGAGCGAGCCGCTGGTCTTTCCAGTTCACGGCATCGATCCTGATATCTTCTGGGACGAGGAGGGAGATGGTCAAGTCTACGTGACCTCGGCCGACAACAACCGAATCCAGCACTATACTCTGGACCTATCCACCGGCGAGACCGGTCCTGTAACATACCTCTGGAACGGCACGGGGGGCGCATACCCAGAAGGGCCTCACATGTTCAAGAAGGACGGGTACTACTACCTGCTCATAGCTGAAGGGGGCACAGAGACAAACCACTCGGCTACTATGGCGAGGTCAAAGAATAGGACTGGGCCCTGGGAGCCTTGCCCGTATAATCCTGTCCTGACGAATCGAAACACGACGCAGTATTTCCAGACAGTGGGGCATGCAGACATGTTCCAAGACGGAGAAGGACACTGGTGGGGGGTTGCACTCTCCACCAGGTCAGGGCCGGAATGGGTGAATTATCCCATGGGGAGGGAAACCATCCTTACTGCTGGAACCTGGGCGGACGGGGGCTGGCCTGTGCTTGAGCCGGTGAGGGGACTCATGAAAGGCCCTTTGCCAGCAAAGCGGGAGGTAAAGAACCCGATCAATCGACCGGAACATCTAACCTTTGCACCTGGATCAGGGATCCCAGAACATCTGCTATACTGGCGATTCCCTGAAGAGTCGAGCTACGTTGTCTCACCGAGGGGCCACCCGTATACACTGCGTCTGACACCGTCTGCCTTCGGGCCGTCGTATAATCCAGCCTCTGTCACGGATCCGATCACGTTCATTGCGCGCCGTCAGACGGACACGCTCTTCTCCTTCAGCGTAGATCTGGACTTCTCTTCAAGCTCACCAGATGTCGAGGCGGGCATTAGTCTCTTCCTCACGCAGGAGCAACATGTTGATCTCAGCATTGTTGATACTGCCCGTTCGGCGTCTCGGTCTAAACGGGCTTTCCAGCTCAAGACATATGGGCGAGGGAACTATAACGGGCCGCTGTCGAATATCACTATGGAAGTTCCGAGGCAGTGGTCAGACCAGAAAGTCACCCTCTGCCTGGAAGCAGTCGACGATACGACGTATAAATTCTCGGCTTCATTGGCGTCACGACCGAGGAAGAGGGTTCACATTGGCTCTGCCGATGCGAGGGTTTTGTCCGGGGACACGGGCCGGTTTACAGGTATGAGTCCGCTCCCTTCATGAACCCAGTTTCTTTGCTGACTGAGGTAGGAACTCTGCTCGGTATTTATGCTTCCCGAGCTGGTCATCGGAGTGGCAACGCGACCGACTTTGCATATTTCAGTAACTGGAGGTATGAAGGGCTGGGACAGAAGATTGATTATGATGTGATAGTGCCTAGTTATTGAGCCACAAACATGTTTTGACGTTTTGTGCTCTCGTGCTGTGACAGTAATTGCTTTTTCTTAACAACGAACCCCGAACGGTGAGTGAATCCGTCCAGCCGGTATGACCTCATCCCTCATCGGCTGAGCCCGCGTCGATCCCGCGTATGCTCGCCCTCCCTTGCTCCCCTGCCGGTCCACCGGATTGGTATTATATTTTTATGTGTGCGTCATCCCATTTCCCCTTCCCACACTCCATATCCCACCATCCCTAGCGCGAACACACCACCTCGAAGTCCCCTACGCAACTACCATGCGACCACTGCTGAACTTCCTTTTCACCATCCTCATCTTCCCACAATTAATATCCGCAAACTTCACCCCTTGCGTCAACCAATGCGTAAACGATAACGGCAGCCCCTCCTGGTGCCACGGCGACGAGATAGGCCGTAAAGGCACTCAGTGCCTCTGTCGGCATCTGGATCCTACGCCATTGATCGAGTGTATTCGGAACTGCAGTCCCGGCGACCAATGGGACTTTGCGGGACAGTTGCCACAGAATTGTCGCGACGGCTTGTTTCCTGACGCGCAGGATGGGGATGGGGAGAGCAGCGGTGCGGGCAGTGTCAGTCCGGATTCTGGCCTACCTCTGCGAATATTTGGTGGGTTAGGGCTTGCGATCGGTATCTCGATGGCCTCATGAGGATGCCCTGGACGGTTAAAGAGGGTCTTGAAAGTTATTTCTCCCGCGCTCTGCTATCGATGAGTGGCTGGTCGGTATTTATGTCTCCTTCATTTCCTATAAAATGGCGTTAACTTGACATGTAGACGCCGACTCTGTCCGATAGGAGGATAATTTATGAGAAACTGGTTGAACGGCTGGACCAATAGTATCTATCGCATAGAGAATTGACCGCGCCCTGCACCATCGCCCCGTTGCGACGCTATTATATAACATGTCCGCACGGCACTAGCTAGCCAGAACTGACCAGGTTGTCAGCGACGCTCTCATATGGCAAGCAATAGCCGAGGCTTGTAATAGTGTATGGAACCTTTATAGACGGACTGCTAAATAGCAACACAAGCCAAGAGCCGCCTAGGATCGATCTGACGACTTTCGCCCACCTCAGGATTGCCCAGCGATGGATCTAACCCATATAATAGAACCCTCACCATGGAGTGACGATGGATCCGTCTGCCAACTTTTTCTGGCCACGGCCACTGCTTAATGCCTCTACGGCTTTCTTCGTTGGACTTGCAAATTCTACAGTACCAGAGGGGCTTTCAGAAATGCCAAGGAAAGTGGGTTCCCACTATATGTCTAGTGCTGACTGGTGGCTCAGGGAGCTGGAGGCATCCTTGACTCGAGAGGGGGCCCGATATAAGCCTGAACTCCACCCCGGAATGAGAGACAACACCAGATTGAGTCAACCCCTCTCCTCCAAAAACCAGCTCGAATTCCATCATGTCCATCCACGTCGTCTCCAAGGCCAACAGCCGCCAGCACGCAACATTCGACCTCCCACCCGCAGTCTCTTCCCCTCTCAAACCATCCTCCATCCGCGTGCGCTCAACTCTCCTGAGTCTCACCTCCAACAACCTCACATATGCGCTTCACGGAACCTTTCTGCGGTGGTGGGATGCATACCCTGTGCCGCACTCTGCTCCCGCCCCCTACAACGATAGCTCCGAGGGGGGCATCGTCCCAGCATGGGGCCTAGCAACAGTGCTCGATAGCACGCTGCCTCAGCTTCCGCAGGGAACAATCCTCTTTGGATTCTGGCCGACAGGCAGCCACGCCGTAGACCTAGAACTAACCCCGTCCGAACTAGACGGGCACTGGAAGGAGATATCAGAGCATCGGGCGCACTTAATGCCGCTGTACAACCGGTACCGCGTCTTGGACACCCAGCGGAAAGATCTCGCCGAGTTCGCATGGGACGCAGCAGTGGGGACGATCTTTGTCGCAGGATATCTCCTGAGCCAGTATATCTTCACGCCTGACCCAGCGACCCACCCGCCTATCCACCCATGTGGTATTGAGACAGATCGAGGCGTACAAGACTGGACGGTAGCTGACGCCGACATCTCAAAGGCTGTCTTTGTAATTCTGGGGGCTTCGACCAAGACGGCTCGGTCGACAGCGTATAATCTTCTGAAAAGGCCGAACGGGACTGGGCCGCTCGGTCTGCTGCAGCTCACGTCTTCCCCTGGGCCACTTGGCGAAGCTGCAAAGGTGCTGAATGAGGCAGAGGGGGAGGGAAAATTTGCGGTAGGGACTTTGGGATACCCAGACGTTGGATTGGCTGGGAAGTGGATTGCAGGCGTTGAGCCGACACCCGAGAAGATTGTCATTGCGGATTTTGGTGGTAGGGACGGAGTACTGGAGCGAGTTGTTGAGGACATCAAGAGAAATGAGTCATTGCACGAGGTGAAGGCTGTGGTTATTGCGGTCGGCAATCAGCAGAAGGTATGCGAGGGATCTTGCCCATGAAGCTGCTGGAAGGTGCTAACAGCAGCCGCCTAGGTTTATACTCGGGATGAGATCCAAGCCCGGAAGGCGTCCTTTGTCTCCATGAACAAGGTGCAGATGAACACATCTGACGTCTATGAGGCTGCGATCAAGCTCCGCGGCGCGGCGGATTATTTCTGCGAAGTCAACAAGGCATGGAAGAGCTGGTTGGAGGACCGCGAGTCTGCCGCGCCGGATCTGCGCCTTGTTTGGGGCGAGGGGATTGCCGGGGAAGGGGGAATTGAAGCTGGATGGGACAGGTTGTGCGCGAGTAGTGTCCCGCCGGAGGCTGCTCTCGTATATCGGATCTAGAGAGTGCGAGAGCGGACGCAGAGACCGCAAAGCGCGCACTGGAGGGCCTGGATTCCTACTATCGGAGTAACCCATACCCGGTTGCTAAATGAGGTCCTTACGTGACCTGCGTCCAGCAGCCGCTGCAGTACATCCAACATGAGGACGAGGAGTTCCAGTTAAAAGCGAGGATGTCAATCGAAGTCGAGGAGGCTATAAGGGTCTGATCCTGAAACGTCTTAGATAGCAGGCCAAGTTTCGAGAACGAGATCATCATCGCAGTAGCCATCCGCTCAAATTAAATGCACATATGCCCGATGAGTCCTGTTTCTAACCACAACTGAGCTTCCCCGAGTCCAAAGCCGTCAACCTCTGGGCAACTGAGTCTGACAGACCTCTCAACGTTGTCCGCGACCTTGTGGCCTCAGAGTCACTCGCTATCGCCTCCGCATCTGGCAGTGGGCTAAAGGAGGCAAGAAAAAGGTCTACACGCGCTAGGGCACTTGAGAGGCCACTTGATTCCAGTTCGAGTGAGTGGGCCTACACTGGTGACCAGCAGCACCTCAAAGCGAACCCCAACACCACAGCTACAGCCACGCAGGCGGATGAAGGCCCTCGAGCACTATGCGCGGAAATTGTTCGTTCCCGTTGCCAACCTTTCTCTGGCAAACCACATACTTCTCGCCCACATGTATGACTACATCTTTGCCGACGCCTACGTGATACCTCGACCTTCGATGTCTTGCCTTCGAAGATGCCAAGGTGCTGAAGTGCTCACTTTGCCCTATGGAACTTGAAACTCAAGCTTGCCGTTGTCGCCGTCCCGCGTGCTATGTTCAACCAGGTTGAACCAAAGCCATCCATTCCTTGAGTGGCTGACTCTGTAGTTCGCGTGTGAAAGACGTCTTTCCACGAGCTATACGCCTTCAACAGCTTGCTAGAGGAATGCCCAGCCCTGGTCCCAAAGATGATGCGTTTCTTGAACCCTGCAGAGCTCCCTTGGAAGTGGCCACAGCCATTATCTCGTAACCAATCACCGTTCACGCGTCCCTTGACCTGTAAGTATACACTAACAGAGACTGGAGCATGTTGCGTTTGACGCATCCTCTCTACATCGGAACGAATATAAGGGATAAGTGTGAACAGGCCATGCGAGCCAAGCGCAACGGGCTTTCCTACGGCTAGCTCACAAATGGCTCCCTAGATGCTCTTCTTGATACCGCTGGTGCTGGATATTCGATGCCACTGATGGGCATTGATCTGGAAAGTCGCACGAGCTCTTCGACTTTATCGTCTGGTTTCTATCGGTATAACGCGGACCTTCCTACCGCTCGTCATGGGCTCCACGCATGATGGCGGGGCCTTGGTCATCAAAAGCACTGCATGGGCCATGGGCCTCGGTCACTGCAGAGACAAACCTTCCTCTCGTCTCCCCAACTATAAGGCCGCTCTATTTCTGAGCCCCCCGCCCAACAAGTTCTTCATCTCCCTGACTGGCTGCGCACCAAAGCGCACTCTGCCGTAGACCTTGACAAAACCCGCGGGGGTCCCGTCACGGGAGTGCCCAAACCCGCCCGTGGGCTGGTTTTGGGAGTGAACCTAATACCCGCGGGCGGGAGTAAGATGGCCACGGGACTCCCGCGGGAGTGTAATAAATAAAGTTTCGATCAGTATGAAAAATATATATTTCACTTGCAAGCT
>ML732487.1:0-22861 GCA_009176345.1 Aspergillus leporis | reverse complement strand
ACAATCCATCTTATCTTTGAGATTTATAACAACCTGTTCGAACATCTTGAAAAATCAATTCGCCAACTTCAAAGGAAGAGTGTCCCCTGGAAACAAGGCATGCTCAAAGCACTAGGTGCCGCAAGAGACAAGCTTGCAGAATACTACAGTAAAACAGATGAAGTTTATGATAATCTCTTTGCTGTTGGTACCATCCTTGCATCAGAACACAAGCTCCAATTCTTTAATAATAAAGACTGGAAATCAGATGACAACAATAACTAGTGTGAGAGATATCACTAAAGCTTTTATAATTATATTAAGCCATATAAACAACGTCTTACAAATTTACAAATCTTATTACAGGCCCAGTCATCTACACGGTCTGCGGAGATCGATGAGCTCCAGGCTATGTTGAAAGGAGCAAAACATTATTAATAATTAAGTTAACACAATGAAGCCACACAGTATCTTGAGAGTGGTAAGTTATACTAAGATTTTTTTTAATTAGTGATTAACTCTAGTACTAGATCTTGTTGAGATTTCTTCTTAAATATTTTGGAAGAAGAATCAACATAAATATCCTATTTTTACAACTACTGCATGTAATGTGCTCTCTATACCTGCGACTGGCGCAGGTGTGGAGCGGCTATTTAATTCTGCTCGCGACATCTGCCACTATCGTCGAGGTTCATTGAATGCTACGACTATACAGGACCTCATGATGTATATATGTGCATCAAAATTCGAACTTGAGGAGAAACAGCTCGCGATGATAAGTGAATTCCTGTCTGATAAAGACAAAGAGCAGGCGAATAAAGAAAAAGACATGTCATCTCTTGATAATCTTGACCCAATCAGTGATAACAAGGAGGACAACGCTGTACTTGATCATGAGCAGTCAATAACTAAGGGACTTTCAGAGCGTGCTGCAGGAAAAAGACGCCAGAGTGTGGCATTTGATTTTGAAGGGGAGGCTCAGGAAGCTACTCTATTTGATGATAATATAGATATTTCTTTGCCTAACACTCAACGCGTTTCAGGGAGAAATCGGAAGCGTATAAGACGTGAGGATGATGATTTCATTTATTATTAGTACTGTGTTAGCAAGTAAATTAATCTAAATATCTACTTCCTCATCTCTTGAATCGTGACTTCTAGATGTAAGACAAATACATAAAAATACCAATGAAAACAGTATAAATAATGTATGTCACAGGATTACCTATGTTTGCGCTGTTTAACAACCCGCCGGGCGCCCGTTTCTGCCCGCCGGGCAGGTATTTAGAGCCCGTAGTAGCCCGCCGGGCAGGGGAAGCCAGCCCGCTGCCCGCCCATGGGCGGGCCCGGGCTCAGCCCGTTCCGGGCGGCCCAGGGTTTTGTCAAGGTCTAAATACTAGTAAGTCTTATAATAGTCTACAAAGTATCTCTATTACAGGTCCCATTTCACCATCAAGTTGGATTTATACCAAGCGCCCTGTTATAAAGGAGGCGTTCCAACAGACTAGGTTATTTAACCATCCCTGCAAGCGTAGTCTATATATAAGTCTTCCACTAGACGTTCAAGGCCTTTGTCTGGGACTGAGAGAAGAGTGATTAACTTATATAACCTAGGGCTAGCCCAGTCTACCTTGTTTGGCTTCTGGATGATAGTCAGAACTACGTGGCGGAAGTATTGAGAGTGATAGCTAGTTGACAAGCAGCCTTAATAAAGTACCAGCACCCTATTCTTAACCAGGGGCCATGCCATCATAAATATGCTAATAAATAGTTTGTTACTTCCTGGGATTATATTGCCTGCATCCAGAACTGCCCTCTCTACCTGGGCCATTGTGTTACGGATCATTCCTAGGTCATATGATCGTACCCTTGGGCCAAAAAGACCACTATGTCAGCCGTCAAGGCTGACATGCCTAGGACCAATACATATAGTAGCGCACATAGTTGACTTAACCGTAACACATTGTTATATCAGAAAATGATAAAAAGTTTGATAAAACTACTAGTATATTTATTAATATATCTTTTGCTTTAGTAGTATTCTAGAGAAGATTACAAGCTAGTATATTATATTTTTCTTGTAGAGTAGCTGCTAGAGGGTTGTCTAGTGTTAAGGATCCTTCATTGGGGTGCTGTAGTAGGTCCCTACTATCTTATGCCACTTTGACATGTCAAAGACCTCTTTGCTCGTGGTTGTTGCGCTGATTTCATCTCTCCAGTATTATTGTTGGAACTATTTTAGTACCTATTGGAAGTCTTTCTATGTGTAGATTCCTGTCTAGTAGTCTTAAAGTGTCTTCTTATATTTAATATTCCACTATGACTTGCCTCTTCCTTGAGGAAGGGACCTGGTTGTAGAGATAGTGTATACACTGTGAATAGTTAAGATAATCTTATTTACAAGATTATCTAGTTCTTTTTTTATTTCTACTATATTTTTAATACCGCCTAGATTTAAGGCGAGGAGACTCTAGAAGTGGGTGTGGTATAAAATAATGAACTTTAGTTTCTGTGATGGTTCTATATATCTCTAGCCCCAGGGCATGACGGTTAGAAGTGGGCAGTAGTCTGATATAATGTCTAACTAAGTTATAATTTTAGTGGAGATTCCAGCAAGAGCCAAAGAGCTTAAGACAAAGACAAGATCCAAAACATTGCCTCTAAGGGCGGGTGGGGCTGCTGACCTAAGAGACGGCTATGCATATTATCGCTCTATTAGTGGCGATCTAATTGTCTTCTCTTTTCCTTCTTCAGCTTAGTTTTCTAGTACGAACCTACGAATTAGAGTCATTCTTCTTCATTGAGGCCATCACAGATAGTCTCTTTCTGTGCCTCCAAGGCTGGGAGGCTATCTGGAGATGTAGACAGGAGAGCAAATCTAGTTTTAATAGATTAAACATCTTGAAGAACCTTGCTATCAGCCCCTAGGCAGGAGCAGAGGTTGGTGTAGATAGCATATGCATCCATGTTTTTGGCACTATGATCCGGCGGGAGGCGTACGAAGAGACGGGAATCAGGCTGTTGGGTAGATGTGAGAGGTGCTAACGTAGCGCAGGTATTCAGAGGTGAGGGTAATACTAACGGTGAACTGCCTGGGTAAGCGTCGTTGTTGGTGATGATATTCGCAGGGAGGTCTAGTTGAGTATGGAATCAGGGATTCAATGTCACGCGCTCCATCTACATAGCTACATTACCCCGGCGGCTGGCCCGGCCGGTGGACAGATCCCCCCTTCACTCGGCCATTAGGGCTGACAGGCACGTGTATGTACACTACTACTACTACTACTACTACTACTACTACTACTACTACTACTACTACTACTACTACTACTACTACTACTACTACTGCCCCTCTCGGGCAAAATAGGTATAAAGCTTTTGAATTGCCTGGTTGATTGCCTCATACTGGCGCTCTTTATCACCATCAACTGACGCTTGGATCAGCCCTTTTTCTTCTAGGACTGAATCTTTCTCTACTTGGTGTTTTTTCAACGGGACAGTTCCATCCTCATTTTCATATTCCACCCCTAATTCAACAGGCTCTTCCAGCTCTGCTAATGCAGGATCACTATCAGAGAACCAACCATTCATCCAGCTGTGTCTGCTTGTTCATACAGGTGTTCTGTTTCAACTTCTTGTTCTGGCGAGGCTTCTGTCCAGCTGGGCGTGGACGTGGCATATTATCGTCAATGACGGCGTCATATAAAAAGCCTATATCACAAGTTTGGTTCCTATACATTGCCGCTCGTCAGCAAATACTTTATGACGGTATTGGCAATGTAGGTGAGGTGTAGTGGTGTTCAGAATAGTGTGGCCGGGAGTCTGGAGGACCATTTAGGAACATATATCTCACCCAACATAACTTCTATATAGATAATTTTAGTATTTCTAGATTCAGCAGAAAGGAACGCAGTGCTGGGCGGAGCCCGAATTTTAGAATTCACGTTGTGGCTTGAGTAATTGTAGATTCTTGTAAAACGCGTCGCAGAAAGTTCAGTAATAAACGCACCAAAAAGTCCCAAGAGCTGTATGGCGCCACCAGTCAGACGTCCCCCTAAAAAGATGCGTAAGCACACTCGATAGAGCAGGCGGTGAACGGCCTACTTCACCGCCCTTTTTAGGGCGAACGGCTGAGGTAACTAAGGTATCCCGCCCAGGAACTAGGTCTGATTACTTGGACTTTTCGTTGGAATCATATCTCGGGAACGCCCGACCAGCTCCGACTCATATGTTTAAGGCTGACTGATGTGTGGGCTGCACTTCTTATCTCTATATTATTTCTAGGACTAGCGTCTTTTGAAAATAGCCTCTCCTTTCTGAGACTACCCTTTGCCGCTTACTTGATGGAGATTTCAAACCCGATATCTGCCCAGGGAGAGAGCCAGGTTGTGCCTCTTAACCCAATCCGCAGGTGGCAGACCACATTTCAAGCAGTCGAAGGTCAGTATCACCAGCGGAGATCACATAAGAAATCAAGAAATGGATGCACTGCTTGTAAGAAAAGGAGAGTTAAGGCAAGTGTACTTGTTTTAATGAAGCCTGGGCACAGCCCAATGAAAGCGGGAATCGATTAACAGTGACAACAGTGTGATGAGCGCCGACCAACCTGTTATAGATGTCAGAAGTATGGCGCTTTGTGTATCTACAATAGCCCTTCTTCAGGGTCGTCATCCTTGACTCATACTGGCAACCCTCAGCAGTTGGGGGTAGAGCAACCAAGTAGCACAAATTTCACACCGTCGGTTGCGCAAATTATAACCAAACTTAGTGAGGGATTGAATGGTGATATTGCTTGGATTACTGGAGGTTCAAACACGGCATTCTCAATTGCAGTAGCCGCGTTTAACCAATTCCTAGACTCGACCTCTCATGGTAGTCTTGGAACTCTGAGGATCCGTGATGTCATGAGAACCGATATGATCCATATCGCTTGTAAGGTTTGTTCTTCGATTCCCTTTCTTGGTCCAGTCGACTTCTATCTGATATTTAACTAAGCAACAATTTACAGACGCCCTATTTGATGTACACCATTCTCGCAGCTGGTACCCTTCACATCAACCGCACGTGTCCTGGCAGTAGAACCTGCGAATTAGCAGAAGCGTACTTCTCCCAGCATGCAGTCGCACTCTTCCAGACTGCCATACAATCTGGAGTCACCCCGAATAGTATTGATGGCCTCATTTCAGCTTGCATGATTATGGGACTTTTATCTCTCTATCCCCCTTCCTTCTCTGCTGCAGAATCGTGGGTCTTCACTGGCAAACCTAGTGACATGAACTGGCTCTGTCTTCAAGGTGGTCTTTTCTGTCTTATTGCTGAAGCCGGCCCACTTTTACAAGACTGCATCTGGGCGGATCCATTCTCATACAGTCACGAGTGGGAGGGTAAGCTATGTCAGTATGACATTAAGCAAGGCCAGTTCCACGAGGCGCTGGCTGGTCTTTGTGAGATCAACAATTTGTCCTCCCAGGCAACAAACCCTTATTATAATGCTGTCAGGCTCCTGAGTCCCCTGTTAATGCTTGAGACAACCGCTGAAAATGCGGCTCTGTCTGCGACGTGGATCGGTCGGCTGGAGCATGAGTATGTGGCCCTACTAAGACAGAGAGACCGTAGGGCACTAGTGGTTCTTGCGCATTGGATGGGTCTATTGTGTATCCTGTCTCAGTTTGAGCAATGGGTGGAAGGGAGGGTTCGCCAGGAGTGTGTCGCCATTTGCATGTACCTGGAGCACCTGCGAGATCCTATCATTCAGCCGTTTTTGGACTATCCGGCGAGTTCGTGTGGGTATACCTTACTGGGGTAATCATAGCTCCATATTGATACTTTTTCCATGATAAAGTAAGACTAGGTTAGGCTATGTTAGGCGCCTGCCGATACAGGTAGACTAAGTAGGCAGGACTCTTTCGAGCTTGGTACCCGGGCTGGATAGCATGAATGGACATATCTTATGAGAGGAAGAAGCCTTGAGATCATAGATTGACCCAACCTTCCTTATTATAATGTAAGTACTCACTGATGCTGGTCCTGGCTTTAGGCTTACTTGACTTTTTTGAAAGGAACATTTGGATTCTTATCTCGATGTTTCTCTCATTAATACTAAGAAGAAATGGACAGGCTGAGTCGAATATAAGGATAAAAAAAAGGGGGGGTCGGTTTAAGGACAGGTTGGAGAATTTCAAGTTATCCAGCAGGAATCTCCCAACTTGCTCTTGATACTCCAGCGCATAATGCCAAAGACTTGACCTGGGCTGCCAATTCATTATCGGAAGGCAAAAATATAAGCCCAGTTGCTGAAAACTCTCTAGCGCCTATTCTGCCCAGTCATCCACATCTCTTTCAGATTCATCATTAGAGATTGTCCTTGACCCGCGGCTGTTGGACTGCCACAAGTGCATAAAGGCTGTCACTCAGTTCAACTCGTTTTTGTTTATTCCGTCAAGAGCATCTCTTAGCATGTGTTGCTTGCTACCGCGCAGTGGAATTGGGCTATCTGTTGGGGAAGCACGGAGGTAAAATAAGTCGAGGAATATGTTGGGTATGCCGAAGACATACTCACTACTATATATATAAGATATGTCTCACTATTGGGTATGTTTGCGTCACAAAATCTATGCAAGCCCTTGCACTCAGCATTAGTCATATGATCCTTTCAGAAACAGGCAGTATATATATAAAATGGGGAGATGGATGTTTATATTTTGATTATGTGGTCGGTATATGCTTATTCGAAGCTTACATACCGGGCCTTTGTTTTGATATTCATTTTGTGATTATTTAAAGGCGGTTGTCTATTGATAGAATGATCAGAACCGTGACACTCCTCAGTTGAACATAAAGGATCCAATGTGTTAAGCCGGAATATTGCCAAGAGTGTAATTAGGAAGTTCTAGACTTAACACAATTTCTGTGGCATTGATACCGTCCACAATCGCCACATACCTCCGATAGGTATTCATACCAATATATGCTCTTTGGTGCTTCTTTTCACATGTGACAATCTAATGATCTTTACTGATTCCAATTTGAAAGCAGTCTCATCAAAATTCCACAGACCTTCATCGGTAATGCCGCGATTTTCTTGACTTGAACTTGGCATTGAAAAACAATAAAAAACAAATGACAATAATGATAAATTGAAACACATTAAGGGCCTGGCCATCTCTATCGCATATAAATTATACCTGTATTGTGTTTATAGCCCTCTGTACCGTTCTCCCTTTACGCTGTTGATTATTTACCGAACTTCAGCTCATACCCGCCAGCCAAAAAAATTATCGCAAACTTCAAGTTGCCAATTCTGCGTTCGGCCGAGCAAAGTATTTTTAAATGCGAGTGGAGCCTGAAAGGCTGAGTTCCTACTAAACTATACCGGATGCAGACAATCTTCAATCACGTGGAATGGAAGGAATACGAGCTACCTAGACGAGAGATGGAGATTTTGATCAGCAAATTCAATAACTCCAACAGCACCTAGGAAACCCTAATTCAAAATACCCTATAGGCCAGCAGTAGGATTCACAATTGTGATGTCTTTTGACTACTGAGTATGAGGTTTACTAAAAGAGGGTCTTAGTGCGGTAGGAAGAGGGGGTGGGCATTTCCAATATATAAAGGTACTACGTGTATCGACTTGATTTCTCAATTCTCCCCCTATCCCTTTCCCTCAGAGAGCAATACGACTCGAGAGCTCGAATTACTCCTGTCGCTATAAACACAAGGACGATATCAAAATGTGTTCAACAAAACTGTCTCCAATCCCCAAGCCAGTTGCTATCTTCCATCGGTTCATTGCCCAGAAGACTGAGACGTTAGCGCTTAAGGAGAAGATATCACTACATGGGGATAGCTTCGAAGTAAAGCTTGCAAGTGGCCAGCCCATACTGCGGGTTGAAGGGAAGTTCATGACTATCTCAGGTCGCAAATCAGTATACGACATGGCTAGCAATCACCTGTTCGATATCGTCAAGGAGCATCTCCACCTTCATACCACGTTTGCCGCTCACGATCATGATGGAAATAGATTATTAGAAGTCAAAAGTAACTTCAAATGTACGTATTTTTACTACATTTTAGCAAGTGCGATACACATTGCTAATAACACCGCTGTGAATGTGTACAGTTTTCGGATCCAAAGCCATCGCAACATTCACGTCCCCGAGAACCGGCAGAACCGGGATATTGAAAATGAACGGCAACTGGCTGGATAGCGTGGCTGAAATTGTCGATGAAGCCACGGGCTCTGTGGTAGCACGTATTGATCGCAAGCTATTTCGAGGTCGTGATGTATTCTTCGGTCAGCAGACGTATGCTGTTCTAGTTGCTCCTGGTGTTGACATGGCTCTTATCGCTGCTATGTGTATCTGCTTCGACGAGAAGAATAATGAGAATTGAGTTTTGAGTATGTTAAGGAGAATCTATTTGAGTATTTCTCCCCTCTGTTCATAGGCCTTGCCTTTTCCCATGGGAGTTGGGTGGACGGGAAATGGGAGCGCTCCCGACTCCCATGCCAAGACTTGGGAATCCCATGAGCGTTGGGAGTCAGGGTTATGAGCGCTAATTCAACTGCCGATGTGCCGCGAAGGCGTACTGCAGCGAGTCTAGCAGCTGTATGGCCCCGACTGACTACTGAATGAAGGTCCTTCGCGTCAAAGTGGCTCCAGGGCTTGTAATTTGGGCCGATCGAATAAGCAAGGCACCAGTAGGCCATTGCACAGCCAGGATCAATTTCGATCGCACGCTTGAAACAATTCGCTGATTCTTCATGGTTGAATGCATAAGTCCAGATAAGACCACGATCGAACCATGCCTGGCTTTGGGTTGACTTCGTAGTGATAGGGCGGTGGGGCGCATTCATTGATTGTTTCATGAATAGCTGGAACACGCGTATCACATATATCTCGCACGAATGCCTGCAATTAGTCTTTCGACCATTCGAGACACCAGAGAACAATGTACACTGTATCCCACCGGGTTTCACAGGCCAGAGTTAGGGGCGTATTACCGGGGTCCCACAGTTTAAGAATTGGACACCATCAACCACCAAAGAAGTTCCTCAGATTGATGATTGGACATCATCTCAAGAAAATCTTACCTTATCCCAAGTCAAGTGTATGGAACATCCTGCTGCAACTCCAGTCCGCAAACGTCAGGCCCTTGGTCAAATACCAAGAAATTAGCAGGGCAAATAAAGAAGCAAGAAGAACTAGAGACCAGATCTTAGTTGGTTTCTTGATCAAAACCGGAAATCATGAAGCTTGTGTTGCAGGAATGGTTCGTGAATTCTCAGCCATAATGTAATATGTCATATAGAAAGAAGCTTTACTATAATTAGCTATATTCATAGCCTTCCTACTCTTCAGGGCCATTCTCCTCAATCTCATCCAAAACAGCAACAAAGGTTGAGGTTATCTGGCTAAGATCTCCCTCCTGTGCCCACTGCTTTTTGACCACCAGGTCATTGAATTTAATTTCTGTACTGTCTTAGAGATCATCTCTCCAGTAGAGCAAGAAAGTATATCACGAGGTTGAAAGCCTCCCACACGGCCATATGGTTGCTTCTGGATAGTCTTCGAGATATGGTACGCAAGATTACGGACTTCATCAGTCACGTTCTTAGGCTCATGCCGTGGACTGGTATGTTCTCCAAAGACAGCCTCTATAATCTCCTTTAAGATGGTAGAGTAGCTTGCTGTAAGTGCATTTCAATGAAACATGGTAGTATTATCTAAAATTAAAGTCCATCGAGTTGCTATCAGAGTTTTCATCTGTAAATTAAAGAACTCATTTAGCCAATCAATCTCAAACAATCCATCGTCTATGCCGCGAAGGTTCACAAGCCCGTTGGCGAGAATTGCAGTCTGTAGCAAAGGATCGGCTGCTTTGGTCTGTGTAAGCCAGAGCACATATAAGGAGGGGAATATATATCAAGATTTATTACTACCAGTAAAAAGAAGGCAACATCGTGCAAAGCTCCGTTGGATAATTCCAATATCGCCGAGCTTGATAGCAAGCTGTAAAATCTTATATGTCTCCATCTGCTGGATGAACTTTGCAGGGCTTGAGTAGAGATAATCAATTGGTTTCTTATCTCGCTCAAGCCTATTACTTTGTTGCTCTGCCGTATAAAATAATTCTAGACGTATCTGTTCCACATATTCAAAAAGTTTAACCCTTAAAATATGGTGAAACAAACTGTTAGCTGCAGCACAAACAAAAGAGATCTTTGAGATCAGCAAGTGGTATAAATCTACAGGAGCTTACTACAGCTCTCTTTTAAAAGACTTTGCACAGCCAGACAACCCTCACGCAGTCTCTATCCAGGAAAAGCGAGATCTGCTGGTTCGAAATCTCCTCTAAAATACAGCGGAAGCTGGGGACATCTTATTAGACACCCCAGCTGTCCCCGGATCACGTCTGCCTCTCCCTGAAATCACTATAGTGCAGGTGGAAAATGCTGTCTTAAAGACGAGCAATACTGCTCCAGGAGAGGACGAAAGTTTTATTAAAATTCTAAAGATAGCCTGGTCAATGATCAAAGACCAGACACTAGCCCTATACCAAGGCTGTCTACAATCAGGCTACCACTCAAAATACTTTAGACACGCGATCCTGGCTATTCTGCAGAAGCCAATAAGGACAGACTAGAAAACTCCCAATCCTACAGGCTAATCGCTCTTCTCTCAGTCCTGGCAAACGCCTCGAACGTCTGGTCGCACGAAATATAGCCTGGATCACAATTCACTATAAGGTCCTAACAAGCCAACAATTTAGAGCTCTACCCCTGAGATCAGCAATTGATCTAACAACCTGCCTGACACATGATGCGGAGCAAGCCCTGAACCAGGGCAAAACAGCCTCCCTACTTACTCTGGATGTGAAAGGAGCCTTTAACAATGTCCTCCTAGGGAGACTAATCCACCGACTCCGATCGCAAGGCTGGCCAAATAATAGGTATACTCTACAAATCGAGATTTTACTGGTGACACCTTTGTTGAAGTAAGATATGTTATCATAGCCTATGAGTTATTGATAAATACTTAATAATACCTCATCTTCATACTCCTGGTCCCCCTCCATCTCTGTATGTGGGTCTGGTAAAGTAAAGTCCCCAAAGTCACCTTGGTCATTCTATGCAGATGACATTATAGAAGCCATTATAAAATAGAACAAGAAGAGAAGTGTTATAAAGTACTTAGAAAGTGATTGTTTAACTTGAGCCAAAAAAAAAATTCTGGAAGAGAATCAGCCCATTAATTAAAATATGGGCGTAACGTATTTAATAACTACTTTCCAGGCCAAAGTAAGAATGGGTCCATCGACAGTCGGAACGGAGCCCATGTCGATGGACCCACTTATCTCCTCAAAAATGAGGGACAACAGATGTAAGGTGCCGCTTTAGAGAAGCCGTAAGCCGGCCCACCATACTAACATTCTTACCGGGGTCAACCGGGGTACATTGTGGCTTTAGCTGCAAAGCGGTGGAGATGGAGAGACGGAACGATTATTTATCTGGCCAGTAAAATCCACCTCGGCTGTTTATTTTGTCCGCCAATTTACAGCCCTGGGGAGTCGGCACAGCGCGTGCTAGTAGGAACAGAAGTTTGACTTTGGGTGGATAGATTTGTAACAAATATATAATAGGAGGCTTGTTACTTGAGTATATTACCCGGTAGACTCCTTCATACCAAGAACAGTCTGATCATATAAATACCCCAAGCAAAAGCCAGGCACGATAAGAGAAAGATATTAAATCCAACAGAGCACAAGGAATAGTGTATCTGTAATAAATCTATTACTGTACTAGCATTTAGATTTACAATTTTGTTGTCGTCGGTGGTGAAAATAGCGGTCTTCCCTCTTGCATCTTCGTGCGACCTGCATTATCTAGAGGGTGGTCTTCGCGACTAATCGACTGTGCGACCTGGACCTGCTCAAAAGTTGCCCTTGTGCCTGAGCGAGGTGAAATTGGCTCCCATAGGAGACCAATGGTCATGAAGAACGCAAAATGCAGATAGTTTGGTAATAAGCCAGGATCCAGCGGTTGGCTTTCAGTGGTCTACAGACCTCTGCCAAGGTGCTAAGAACTTGGCCGATGCAGGCAGGGTACAATGTAACATTGCGCGCCCTCCCGTTTTATTTCTTTGCGCCCCCTTTTATAATTCTACGGAATCTTCTCCAGACTATGCATCAAATATATGGCTTCAATAGCTTAGCGAAAGTTTCGTAGCGAAAATTTCGGTGTAAACGAGTGATCAGATTCAATTCGAAAGCGTATACCTAACCATTATATGAAATAAGCACTCCTATATGGTGAGTGTCTGGTGTCTTCCGGAACCTGAAATCGAACCAGAGCTCAAGAATGAAAGAAGATCACTTTCAATCACAGCATGAAAAGAGAAGCAGCAAATGCCGCACCACCAAGCACAACCTCTTCAGCCGTAGCACGCGGCATAGCCCCGTTTGAAGTCGGGGTCGAAGTCTGTGTGCTCGTAACAGAGCTAGCCCCAGAATCTATAGTACTCATGGAAGTGATCTCGCTCGTTGAGGCATTTGTGGGAGTAGCCTCAGCCTTTCTCGATGCCGACGAGACCTGAGCCGAGTAGTCGCTAGCCGTGAAGCGGACCTTTGCGATGCAAGAGTTGTCCACCGTGGACCAGTTGGTCTCGGCCGTTATCATGGCGGTAGTATATCGTTTCGCTGTGTTAGTGAGTGCTTCTTTATAAGGTCTCATGTCGTTGACGCAGCAGTACGCGCCTTGTTCGTCGATGACCATGTTGCCGGAGCAGCATTTTGTGCCGTGGAAGGTGTTTGGGAGCCAGCCTGCCGGGCAGTTGGTTTCCGTGGCGGTTGCAGCGAGAGAGAGGATTGTCGCTAGGAGTAGGGTTTTTAGGATTGTCATTTTGTGTGGTGATTTTGGAATTGGCGATATTGAAAACAGTTGATGGGCACAGAGGTGAGTAAAAAAGCGTGATCAGCTTTGAAGGCAGCAGCTTTCTGAGTGTGGCCTCTTACTCATCTGATGGCCAATAAATTATGGGGTCGTCTCAGGACCTTAGCAATGCCAAGGGAAATGGTCATATGGGTTGGTCTGTCTGCCGAGCTACCAAAAGGTGAGGTACCCGTCTCACCGCTGACCCCCACTTTCAGTTGGGGGTCGGCTACAGCTCAAAGTCAATTTTCTATATAGATCAAAATAAACGGTACAAAATTGCCTATTTCGATCCAAATGAAGCCATGGCAGGTTCACCATGCAGACCTATATCAAATAAATTTTCAGTACCTCGTTTCCTTGGCTCGATGAGGCCCGTGTTGGGGTCTCATCGAGGTTTTGGCCGAGCCGATTCATAAGAGCTCTATTCTCATCTCTCCCTTTTTTAGCTGCAGAACGCCAACGATGTTCTATACTAGCTTCATTTTCAGCTGGAATATGGCGCTGTATATCTCCTACGTATACTAGGCCGCCCATCTTGACCTGGTGTTTTGGACCAGCGATTCAACCAAATTAACGACACACTTCGTTTAAGCCATTAAATATACGCTTAAGTTACATTACTCTCCGCTCCCTACGGGCATTTTTCCGCAGTTTCCTGCGTCGTTGGGACCATATTCTCGAATACGATTCATATCCTCCTCCTCATCAACAACATGCCTTCTTCTCGTACGGTATGGGATCTATGAGCTTAGCGATGAGGGGCTCGCAGGTCGTTTTCGGGATTTAATTGAAGTTGGAGCAGGACTCATAGCAGTGTACATATGTCCCTGCAAGTATGGCATACAGACCCTCCAACACGTCCTGACCGAGTGCCCAAGGCACACCAACCTGCGGTCGAGGGTGTAGTGGAAGGACCAGCGCGTGACTGATCACCAGCGGCTCCTAGGAAGTGGCCCGGCGGGTGTAGCCTGTCAGAGAGTGCAATTCATAAGACAGATACGCAAATATGTGTTTGCCAGAATCTCGGAGTGTTTGATGCGTACAATCTGACTGTAGTCAAAGTAATAAGCCGAGTGTGGGATTTGCGAGCTTATCGGCAGAGTCGTTCCTATATATACACAGGTTAGTAGACTACTACCTAGTATAACTAGTTAACTGACTACACCTTTCCATGTGCTTGCTATCTTCCTTATTCGTGTCATGATGGTTAAATAGTGTATTACAACTCCGAGCCCGCTGAGCAAAGTTGATGGTTCGACGTTTAACACCCATTGAGTGTAGATGTAGTCCGAGAAGTGTTGGGATCATTAGTGCGGACTGTGGAAAACGACCGTATACCAGGATAACCCATATCATCACCAAGTAACCTTCAAATTTGGATCAGATTCCCGAGCTTGGCTTGACCGCTTTACCTCCATAAATGAAGCTAATAGAGCCCGGAGCTCACGAGCTTTTTGTCGCACTCGTTGGCCTATCATAGAAATATCAAGTTGCTGAATGTCAAGCCCTGGATTGTATGGACCTAGGCCAACGCCAGGTTTACATAGGGAATCAAGTTTCGAATGAATGCGGCCTGTCTGTTCTGAATTGGCATAAACTGCATTCCATCTAGTAGGCACACTCTGCAAGACCTGGGTGAATATTCCTATGTCATTCAATATAGCCTCTCCGAGTATCTTTTCGCGAATTTTGGCCGAGGTCAAAAAGCAATGAGATATCTTACTACCACGCAATAAAATTGATGGAATTTCTTCAATTACTTAGATCTACTAGGGCAGCTGGTTCTAATATAGCCAATTTGATGGCAGTTACTGCATCGTGGTGGTGCACGCTTTCTGGAAACTGATTCCACCAAGTCCATTACCTACATAGCTTCTTGAGCAAGTTGCTGACCTTCAGACCCTGTTAGAACACCCCTAGTAGCAAAAAAAATCTAGGGACTGTACGCTCCTTCTTTTGTTTTTTATTTGCTGCGCGGAGCTCCGTCATTTGGTGTCGTAATAGAATTACTTCATGCATGGTAGATTCAGCTGCTTTTGCCAGCTGTCGGACTGCTGCATTTGGAGGGCTTGTGGAATTGCGATTAACAAGTTGTTTTATAAGCTACATCTGCTTTTGCACCTCAAGTAGTATAAGGAGTTTTACAGTTCATTCCTCATCCTTATCTGAAGGCCCATGAGAAGTAAAGGCTGATGTAATATGCTAGATAGTAAGCTTATCCAACACCTGTTGACGATTCAATGGAACTAGGCCAGAAGTCCTAAATCTGCTGTTGAGATTGACAGCTGATAGTGCTTTTCATGCAGCTTTATAGAGATCTACATGATAAGCCAAGCTCGTCATGGGTCCATCCATTATTACTTAGGTCAATCAGCCAGTCAGGGTCTTGTTACGGGACTTCGTGGTATTATAAATCATTTATTAGATCCCGCAGTTAGGACACCGAGCCCTCAATGATCAGCAGGTCGGCAGGAGAGATTGGCAGGAGGGGATAAAACAATCGCACACAATTGTACCTCGTTTTCTTCTTCAAGATTTAGTCTTGTTGCAATGGGATCCCTTTCCTGCTCTCCGTTCATAATTATTCTCTAATACATCGTCAACTCCCTTGCCTGGTTGACACGTTGATCTATACTGCACCATAGATCATAACAGGTCTATACCTTGGTACCACTGAGATTGATGAACCTTGCCCGAGAAGATGATCATAGGGGGCAGAGACCACCCAGAAGCATTGATACATTCAATGACAGTAACCCATTCGCGATTCCCTGACTGTACAGCTCGTACCCGGCTTGTTTGATGACTACACCCACTTGAAAGCCAGCCTCAGCAAAGTTATGAATATCATGTTCAAAAATACCATATTTTACTATGGTATTCTGAACAAGATTAAACCACTGGTTAATAATCTTAGGATCTTCGCATTTTACACGCTGATAATCATATCTGCGAATATATTTAAATATAAGATCATCATGTCGTTTAATAAAGTTAATAAGCCAGTACTTCCCAATACTAGTAAATAGACCCAATCTACGCTAAGATAATAGTAGATTTACCATCTTACGTACAATATCTTGAGTTGGAGGTAGGCCACGATCATCCATATGTAGAATCCACTTCTTCGATAAGGCCTCTCCAAGATTGCTAAGCTTCTGACAATTTATCTCAATACATATAACAGTGTAATTTCAGTGATTCATAGTCTTTAATATCCGAGTACCTGTAATAGTACCTCATCTTGACAGGGCTCTCTACGCCTTCATCGAAACGAAGGAGAAGCGGAATAATTCGGAAGAAAAAATCTATAAAACTTTGAATCCCTTGATTAGACAAGAACAACAGAGTAAAGGCGCGTAGGAACTTCCGATAGAAGACGTGCAAGACCCAACGTACGATCAGAGCCGTTGCCAACGAGCCATTAAGCACAGCCAGCTGCAGCCGTCATATTCGCCCTTTTGTTCTACAAATCGCGTCAGTACTAGGGCCAAAACCTGAGTGTATTGTAAAGGACATACAGCCATGAAGATAGCACAGACAAAACTAACCGCTGCGCCGGCGTACACGCAGATAAATCTTCGATGAGTCAATACATTGCCATGGTAAAATATTAGGCATGCAGTGGCCCTACTTACATGTCATGCCAAGCGTACACAATGATATCGAGCGCTTGCCTTTGCACTGTCTCGGACAGTGTGTTCAGCAGCCCACTGCTGGTGCCTGATACGATCTGCGAGACCTGTTCGCGGGATAGATCAGGGAGTAGCTTGTACAGGTTATCTTGGGCGACATTAACGAATATAGCACCCGTGAGGGATAGTCCCAGTGTCGTCCCCGTCAGCTGCGCTGGAGCTCTGTCAGACCCAGTCGATCAGGGAAGAAGGGGGAGAAAATATGAACCAAGTAGCATGAGGGTTAAGCCGTCAGCCGCTTCGGATGGTGCCGTGACGGCTTGGATCACGGCAAAGGCTGACTGCGTATAAGAACCGGCGCCTAGTCCCAGGACAATCTCGAGCCCATACAGGACGGCCGGCGATGTGTGAGTTTTGACAACAGTAGCTTTTGTAGAGGTTAGTCAAAGATTGGATCTTAGAGAGCAGAGAGCGGAAAAAGGTGTCAACGTACACATCAGAACAGCTGGAACAAGGGCAATAATGCTCCCCAGTAGATACCAGGGCTTATAATACCCGACCCGAGACATCATAACGCCACTCGACTGGATCGCGGTGATCAATAAAAAGATGAAAGGAAGAAGCCGGACTGCGGACTGAATTGCGTCGTCGCCTCGAGTGAACTGGAAATAGATCGGAATATAGTAAACACTCGGATAGGTAACCATACCAACGGCAGAACATGCTACAAAGAGCAGGACCGGCTCCTTCTGCTTGAATAGATGCATTGGAAACATTCTGTCACCAAGTGAGGTTGCAATCGTGAAGCCCTGCTGCAGCAAGAAAGCCGCCCAAAGCGCAGCGGAGACTACAAATAGAGCGATTATTTGGCCGCTCTTCCAAGCATATAGTGTGCCGCCAAAACTGATCCCCATTACCAGCGTAGTAAATGCCCCGATGCTGAGGATTGCACCGATCCAGTCGAAAGCCATTAGTTTCTGTTTTGACGATTTGCCCGGGGCTGGGTTGTTCGACGGGATCACGACAATATAGGTTGGGATCAGGATAGCACCAAAGAGCAAGTTAATGTAGAACGCCCAACGCCAGGTGTACAGTTCAAAGCCACCGCCAACGACAGGGCCAAGGACGGTACCCAAGCCCCAGACTAGTCCGCTGCTTCTAGGTTAGTACCTTTTTGCCACAGAGGTAAGTGGAAGAACGCACGTCATGCTGAGGTATTGCGGACGCTCACGACTCGTCGTGTTCATCGACAGCAGAGCAAGGATGCCGAAGTACATTCCATTTCCACCGGCACCGGCAAGCACTCGACCGACGATTTCCGCACCCATGGTCGGAGCGGCGCCGCAAAGCGCGGAGGCAGCCATGAAGACGACAGTGGATCCGATGTACAGCCATTTGGCGTCAAAAAGGGCATATAGCTGACCGTACACCAGAACCATTGCCACACCTCCGATCATAAATCTGTATGAAGCAATGTCTGTCAGTCATCAATCAATGGAAATAGGTCCCCTGCATCCTTACCCCACAGAAAGCCATGGTAAGTTGTCCACGGAGTTGAAATGATTCACAATCGCCTTAAGCTGGTCAGTTGCTTCTCTTTACGTTGTAGTATCAGGGGAACAACCGGAGCAATATTGGCAACAATTGTATTATCCAATGCGTAGATAAAACTTCCAGTCAGTGTGCTGAAGACCAGCAAGAACCACTATGGTCGTCAGTACGCTCAGTGAGTTTACTTATTTCACCTCCCATACCTTGACACCCGTGATCTGGCGCCTTTCCGGCTCATCCGTGGAGACCTCACTCTGGAGGACCGGTTCGGAATGCTTAGGACCGCGAAATCCCTGTGATGACGTTGAACCTGCCATGATGATGACTGGGACCTGACGAGTGAGCAATTGGTCCTGCGTTGGTGCTCCCTTTTAACACGGGTGCGATTGTGGGAATGAATCACAGACCATCCTCGACTTGCCAGGGAGCCATCGTGTTACTGTTGGTGGAGGGCTCTGGCTTTCATTCATTGTTTCTTTTTCAGACCTAGGGCTTATCACACCGCATATTTCCCCCTTAGTGCCGCGCCCCTACTGGAGCCGTCGCCCTGTGAATGCTTGGCGGGTGAAATTAGATTCATCAATTGTTCTTTCTCGTCGTATATGTCGCTGAACAGCTTGTTACAGATCACGCGCACGACTTCTCGTCAATCCAGCGCGCAGGATCAGCCACCTCTAGTCGTGCAAAGCAAACACTACATATTGATCGAATGACGCAAAAGGCAGGGCTCCCTGGTGTTCTGTATCATGTGGGATGTAAGGTCAATTAACGAAAACAACTAGCGTGGGAGCGTCATGTTACTTTGCATCGGAATTTAGCGTATGCAAAATACTCTTCAGTTCTTGGCCCCCCCGACGCGAAAAAACGCGTGCATTTTTCTAATGATCAACAAAATCAGCATATCTCCATGAAATCTACGTTTTCTGAATCCCCAAATTAATTAATTTTGATGTTATCTAAGTTAATTTTATTATTATAATATCAGAATGCCTCCTAAGCGAGCCCTCCCTGCTACAGAACGCGTTGTTCCGTATGACCTGCAGCGATCACATATTCCACGGATCGTACCCTCCGAGCGTGATCAACGACCAGCCGGTGATTATCTCGCTACCGCTGCAGCTAAAAGGATCAATACTATAAAAAAAATATATAACTAATTATGACCATCTACCAAGCTTCCTGCAAGGGTCAAAGCCCTCCGCAAGCAGGGGAGAGAAGAGGCGAGAAGAGACATCGAGTCGGTGGTGGTTACAAGAAAGCAGGTGCAGCTTGCTGCTCTGGCTATTAGAGATATCTATTCCTGGTGATCCACCAATTCCTAGTGACCTACTGATTCTCAGTGATCTACTAGCAACCCACTAGTTTCTAGAGACTTACCAACCTCTGATCCACTAACTCCTAGTGACCCGCCGACCCTTGATGAGGATACTAGGCCCGGCAATAGACCCCTTGCTTCGTATGCATGACGTGAAGGTGGAGGCAGTAATTGAAGACATTAAACAAAGCAACAAGCTGTGCAAGCCCTGCAGCGCCCAAAAGAAAGGCTTAAAAAGATTATATATGACAACCACGTTATTGCAGCCCGGTGTGAACTACGAGATATCTGGGATGTATTTATTACCATACCCGAGCTTGAAGAGGAGCAAGAAGGGCATATGAAGCATACTAGGGATTATAAATTATTATTAGCTTCATATTCAGACTTAATAGCAAAAGGACTCTCTCTAAAACATTATCTAATACAACCCACTTTACATTCAACCTCCCAGTGTTTGAAGAGGCCTTTCTTACTGCAATTGCACCCTATATAGGAGAGGGGTATGTAGATTTCATTTATATCTTCAAGACTGCAGTGGTGAAGAACATCTCTAGTTGTTGTGGGGCCCGACGTCACGGTTTTGACGAGTTTACTCATCAGGAGGGAGATTAATATTGGATATTATAAATCAACACCAAGGCAATTTCCGGAAAGGAGAAATACTGCTTATTTTAAGATAGCTGCAGAAGCTGATGAGGGATCTCTGATTGTGACTACTATTGCAACATAGCAAAAGAGACCTAGAAAGCCTATCGATGTTGATTCTAATATACCATCTTTATCACCACCACCACAGCCAGATAAGAAGCGTTTAAGCCCTGGAAATCAACTCCAGGAGCAACATACAGCCCATCTAGATATAATACATACAACTGGAGACTTCCAACGGCAGATTATAGATCGTTGGCGCTGAAGGGAGGATGTTATGGAATCTACAGTACAGGGTAGACAGCCTGTTGATCAGGTAAGCTTTAACGGAATGAGATGGGAGAAGCAGGTGAGGGGGTGCAGGCAGTAACATAGTATAGATCAAGAGGTCTTTTAAGTACAGTAGGCAATGACATAACGTCGCATAGACATGAATGATTCGGGACAGAGTCGTCCGGGCTTCGTCATATGGTCCTTGGCTGTAATGAATATCTATGAAGATCCCTGACGATCCTGAAGATCCTAGGTGCCTTAGGCCATCCAAGGAAAGAAATCCGTAACAGAGGAGAATTGCATGAATAATGTTGCGATCGTAGGGGAAGAAGGGCAGAATGAAACTGTATCAGCTACACATACGTAGCCTACTAAGGACTGGATGCTATTCAATAGATATATTATACTCTTGATGACTTCCTTCTATCTAAAGAGGGGTCAATTCCTCAGGGGTTTTTGGTTTGGTTTGGTTTGGTTTGGTTTGGTTACTATTTAACGTCACTTGGTGGATCACATGGCATCATGATCCATGGCTTTTTAAATATAACTGGACGTGCTATCTAAACAGAAATCTTACTAGGAGCTAGCTAAATACATGCTTGAAGTAACAAATCTGAGCAATATATGCTGGAAAAGTATAGAAGAAGCACCTGGCACTACCCTGACTAGGTCTTCTGGGGGTGGGGACCTGCTTTGGCTACCTATAGATAGGAGGGGGTGCCATCCTTTTCTATCCAGGTAAAAGTGTTGACTGTTGTACTATTCAGTGCTTGGGCGTGCCCAGTTCGGGCATATGTCCTTAAAGAAGGATGAATCTTGTATGATATAACTATATTATTCAGCCCTAGCAGCTGTACTTAGAAGTTAGTTAATTAATTTTAATAAATTAATTTTTCAACACTTCTATCTATCCCTCCAGCGCTTCCTGGTGTAAGGACAGAAGAAAAAGTGGGCAGAGGATTTTAGCCTGCTGTAGGAGCAGGTTGCCAGGTAGTTTAAGTAGTAATATCTTTTATAGTATGTTGTAAAATCTCTATAGTTTGTACAGGCGGCTATTAGCTGGTCTAGTATCTAATAGAAAAGATTATATTCCTAGACACAACTTCTCTTTGTATAGGGTCTAATATTCAGATCATGATAGACCTGTGATGTTGTCTTTATATATGCTGCAGAGGAATCTACATGGAGTTATTATTTCGTCTTCCACCTGAGGTATGAGGGAGAGGGGGGAATATGGGAGTTATTAATTATTACACCCTGCTTGGCGAGCTGATCTGCCAGTTCATTCCCGGCAATTCCAGTGTGGCCTGGCACCCAGCGCACCTCTACGGGCTTACATAATAGGTTTAAAAGGGATAAGACTTCCTTTTACTACATAGAAAGCTGTTGAAAGGTGTCTATAAGACTACACTTGTAAGATGCTAGTCTGTTGTCTGCCAGGAGGCTGGCTGCCGCTAGATTATCAAGTAAGATAGTTAAGCAGGTGGTGAATTGTATACATGGTTGATTAATAACAACTTTGAGTCCTGCTATTGTCTCCATGAGCTCTGCATCGTAGACCTCCGTTTTTGGGCCAGCAGGGCTGAACCCCTAGATAATAAGAAAAAAGCTATAGTATATCATGTATCCATAACCTGCACCTTGGCCTGTTTGTGAGTTATCTGAGTAGACTAATATCTGCAGTGGGGCTGGAGCATAGTCTTTGCGGGGTGTTAGAAGCATTTGTAATGGTGGGAGAGATGCCTCTATTTACACGCGTTCTGGTGCAGGGATAGGGATATGTCGGAGCATGTTGTTAAGCCTAGTTTTAAATTTAGGTCCACGTTTGTCAGCTACCTGCGCAATTAGATGCTCAGCGTCCAAGCTTGCGTATCTGACGGTTGCTCTCTGAAGGGTGTAGTTGAGTAGAGCGAAATTCCTCAGGGGTTTGGAGTCGGTGATCTGCCAAGCCGCTAAGATCATGTGGTTTTATATTACTCCTCTTTATTTAATATTTTAAAATAAATAAAATAAAGCTATACAAACTTCCAAAACACAAAATCGCGAAAGTAGGTGTAGGAGTGTTGAATATCTTAATTTTATTAATTTGTGGATCTAGATATTGTATCATAGAACCCTATTTCAACTCTAGTTGCAGCATTCTGACCATTCGCTTAAAGCCATCAACCTTAGTTGCCTTGGTCAGTCCATCTGCAACCATCTCAGACGTGGGAACGTAGAATGGCTTGATCTCACTATACTTAATAAAATCATGAATTGCATGATATCGTACGCGAATATGCTTATTGCATAGATGGTTGACTAGATTGGATACTAGTGCTAAAGCATCTTGATTGTTAATTCTTAATTAGGTTGGTTCCTTAGGATGCTTCTTGATAGTTGTTAGAAAATATTTAATCTAGATAATCTATTTTTGTTACGGATCCGATAGCGAATCGGTCTAGGAAGTACATGATATACCCGGCAACTCGTACAGGAGACCCTGTTCTTCGTGCAGCATATTCGGCCGCCGATACATGTTCT
>ML732486.1:6243-22956 GCA_009176345.1 Aspergillus leporis | reverse complement strand
CAGCATACCTTTGACACCCTTGATACTTCCTTCCTCCGACCGGCTATTCCCCTTACTATTCCGTCTATACTTGAGCGCGTTGGACCCGATCGAAGAAAGGCTTATATCCTTTACAACAAGATGTCTCATAATGAATATGTTGAGTGGTGGCTACAAACGGACTATGGAACAAAAAGCAAGATAAATTGGGACTCAAACCATCTCTCTGATATTTGGAAGCACTTTGATCAGGTTGCACATAGTGTAGATGGTGCACCAAAGGTTATGTGCAAACAATACTGCCAGATCCTCGAGCATCCGTATTCCAAAAAAAAGGATGGCAAGGGAAGGGATATAGATTATAACTTATTAATAATAATAAGACATCTAAAGACTGCTAGCTGCTTACAATTGGATGATCAGCAGAAAGAAGAAATATCTAAGTTTTTATAAAAAAAAATATGTTTTAAAATAATAATATTATCAAGATACTAATATTAAATATAATATAATAGAATACTGCTCCAACCAATATTCCATTCTCTTAACAAGATTAGGAAGAAAAGATCTTATTTTTTCTTTTAATTAATTATCTTCCATTCATCTTAATTAAGTATCTAATATTTATTAATTTAATTAAAATAATCTAATCTATAATATCCTGTCCTTCCATTCCATCTGCTATCACAATTCACCGCCGTCTAAAGACACTAGTACAGGATCAACAGCAAGATATTCTTTAAATACTTTTATCAAAATCAAAGATTTTAATTATACTTGATTACTAGACATTATTGTTTTCCTAAGCTTTCATGGCTATTACTGGTTATTTTATTGATGCAGACTAGGTTTACCAGGAGATTCTTCTTGGATTTAAGCTGTTTTATGGTGCATATACTGGTTCAAATATGAGCAGTGTTCTTCTAGAGACACTTATGGAGCATAAGATTCAAGATCAAGTCTTTGGGCTAACAACTGATAACGCATCAAACAACAAGACACTTGTGGATTCTCTTCAGCAAGTTTTATCTAATGATGTAAATCTTATTCAAACACCCTGTCTTGCTTATGTTATCTAGCTTAGTCTAAATCAGCTTCTGGATTATCTAAATACAATTCCACTTAATGATACTGCGGAAACTAAATGGACCGACCAGCAGTCGTCAGCGGCAAAGGCTAATGTATGATATCAAAAGTATAAGATTTCATCTACTTTGAAGAAAGTCCGGTTTCTTGCGATTTACATCAACGCAAGCCCTCAGCGTCGAGAGGCGTTCAATAATCTCCAACTAGATGAACCAAAATTAGTTCCGATTCAAGATGTTAGAACTTGGTGGAATTCAACTTTTTTCTAATGCTTCGCCGAGCTAAGCGACTCAGGCCAGTTTTTGCTCCGTTTTGCGCAGATTACAATTGCGAAGAGATGCTGCTAAGTATTGAAGAATGGTGTCAGGTTGATTATCTTCTTTGTATTACTGAGCCATTCTTTCTTTATACGACTGAGCTTTCAAAGACTCGCGATGTGACATCACATCTTGTCTTCAAGATTTATAATGTGCTCTTTGACCACCTTGAAAAGTCCATAAGCCAGCTCCAGTGAAAGCGGGTTTCATGAAAAATGCAGATGTTAGAAGCACTTAAGGCTAGTCAATAAAAGCTTGATGAATACTACTTAAAGACAGACAATGCCTGTGGACATCTCTACGCGATCAGTACAATGCTTGCCTTCAACAATAAATTCCAGTTCTTCTTAACTGATGACTGGGATAAAAAATGGTGGGATACTTACCAGAATTTCTTTCAAGAAGCTTTCACTCCCTACTAGCAACATCTAGCCAATGCTCAAGGCTCTTCTAGTCCTTACACAACAACAAGACCAAGCTCAGAGCTGAGCAAGTTATTAAAAGGACACAAGCAACAAGCAAAACTAGTTAGGAATGAAATGACTCAGTATCTAGATAGTGGTATATTAACAATTATTTAATCTCTATTTAATACTAAGCTTTTATTAGATATAATTAATATAGAGTCTCTTCCTTTCTAGAGGGATAACCAAGCCTGTTTCCCTGTAATTGTATCACTTGTACGAGATGTTCTTTCAGTTCCAGCAACAGGTGCAGGTGTTGAGAGACTTTTTAATACTGCGCGGGATCTCTGCCATTATCGTCGCGGTCGGATGAAGTCTGAGACAGTTGAAGAACTTATGATGTTTTTTTGTACAACAAGATTTGATCTTAAACAGCAAGAGGCGGAGCATCTAAAGGAATATTTCACTCGTGATGAGATTGAAACGCGGAGGGAAGAGAAAGATGAGAAATTAGAGTATATAGAGCTTGATAAAATTAGTGATACTAAGGAACAGGACGTAGGGCAAGAGGAAGAGCAGCATAGAGATGATTCTGAGCCACAACTACCAGAAGTCAATACCCAGCAGTGTGTGTCAGGAAAAAAACGAAAGATAAGAGAAGATAATGATTTCTAGTTATACTAGTAAATTAGTTAATAAATGAAGCTATATGAAATATTATGCTGCAACTATTTATTTTTTAAGAGTATTCCTGTATCTGAAATACTCAAAATACCAGTAAAATAATGCATAAGTTATGTAGTCACGGGGTCAAGCGCTGTTTGCACTGTTTAGCAGAGTTTGGGGGCCCATATGGGCCCAAAACCCGGCCCACGCGCATGGTCGGGCCGGGTCGGGCTTGGGCTTTCATGGGCCCTGAAGATGTCTATTCTGTCCTAGCCTGATGAAAACAACATTTACCACCCTATTGCCTTTTGGTCCCGAAAGTTCAGTGGGGCCGAGTTGAATTACGGCACCCCAGATCAGGAACTATACGCTATTGTGTATTCATTCAAGCAATGGCGCCAATATCTTGAGGGATCAGTCTATACTATTAAGGTGTTGACTGATCATTCTAACCTACAAGCGTTCATGAAGCAGCCAAAATTGAATGGAAGACAAGCTTGATGGCTTATGTTTCTAATCCCTTTTGATTTTATAATTAAACATAGAGCTGGTAAGTTGAATCCAGCTGATGGACCTTCTTGTAGATTGAGAAAACCCTTGGAATGTACTCCTGACAAGGAGTTGACGTTGCCGATTAGCCAACGAATTGTTGGTGTGTAGTCCTTACAGGTTAAGGATCTGTTGAGCAAGAAAACCCAGTTTGAGTTTGGCGAGACGCCTTCATAGAAAAGTTCTGAGCTTAGTACCCGCATAGCGTTGAGTTCCTGGGATCATGAAGCCGGTACAGAAACAGCTGACTGGGCTGTCTGGGAAGAATTAAATCGTGACCGATTAGTCCCCCAGTCTCAGATACAACGCACTTGTATTACTAAGAAGATGTATGTTGCTGAGGTCAATAAGGACTTGCAGAGTCTCATACAGCGAATACAATCCGAAGACCCGGAGACCCGCCGGCGAAAAGCCGCTGTAGAGCAGAAGCTCACAGGTAATAAGGGTTGGAGTGTTACTCCAGATGGGCTTGTCAGATTCAAAGGCCGTATGTATATCCCATTAAGGGAGAATCTACGATGGAACCTTATCTCCCTGCATCATGATGATCCACTTGCGGGACACTTCGGTAGAAACCGAACGGAGCAGCTGCTCAAACGCAAGTTTCACTGGACAAATCTCCAACGAGACGTTGCTGAATATGTCAAAGAATGCCCGATATGTCAAGAAGTAGCTGCACCAAGGCATCGGCTATATGGCAACCTACAGTCGCTACCGATACCGTCAAGACCTTTTGTCAAATTGTCAATAGACTTTATTACAGGACTGCCTGCAGTTTTCTACCAAACAGAAATGGTAGATGCTATTCTTGTTATTGTGGACCACTTCTCGAAATGGTCCCTATTCATCCCAGTATCGTCAACGATAAATGCGGCAGAACTTGCCGATCTGTTCTATAACAAAGTAGAACTACGATTCGGGCCCCCAAATGGTATAGTATCAGATCGTGGTCCAATCTTTACTAGTAAATTCTGGTCAAAACTCTGCTACCTTAGCTATATCAAACTTAGGCTATCCACAGCGTTTCATCCACAAACCGATGGGCAGACAGAACGGGTTAATCAGACCCTTGAACATTACCTCCGCTGCTTTATTGATGAACAGCAAACCAACTGGCCAAGCCTACTCCCTACCGCTGAATTTGCATGCAACAATGCGCATAATGCGACAACTGGTCTCTCACCTTTTGAAGTTTTACTCGGCTACGCGCCTGATTTTCGCTTACGTACCGAGGACGGTACTGCCTCGGGGGAGATCCCAGCGGCAAAAGCACGCGTCGAAAAACTAAATGACGTTCGTCAACAGTTGCAACGGCACTGGCGAAAAGCTGTGGAAGCTCAGGTGAAGCACTATGATAAACATCATCAACCAATACAATTTAAAAGAGGCGACTTGGTCATGCTGTCAACCCGGAACCTCAAATTGAAAACACCGTCCCGAAAGCTCGCACCCCGATTCATCGGCCCGTTCCGAGTACTTGACATCATCGGAACCCAGGCGTACCGGCTCTGCTTACCCAATCAATACCGGCGAATTCACAACATCTTCCACGTCTCCCTACTGGAACCCTGGTGCCGACATGATGAGAACACTGATGAGACACTACCTATGCCAGAACTTGACGATGATGATGAATGGGAAATAGAGGAAATCAAAGGGGAACAATGTTTTGAAGGGGATAACTACTTTTTCGTGAAATGGAAAGGGTGGCCATCAAAATATAATCAATGGATTCCTGACAAGGACATGGCGAATGCCTAGAGATTGATCAAGGAATACCACCAGAAGGGCCAAGCACGAAAATAGACATATTCATATTGCTTCATAATAGATACAACAGAAGCCACCGCAATCGCCTCAAAGCTGCCAGTCATAAATGGAGATAACACGGTAGGACAATACTAAAGATTTATTCAAAATCAGATCTCCTGGAAATTAATAGGGAACTAACCGCGCATGTTATCCCACCAATCATCCACCTCGTCATCATCCGTATTATTCAAGGCCATACGAACTACTTTCTCAACCTCGATTAAAAACTGTCGAAGCGCCACCTGCCAGGTGACGAAATCCGCATCACCCGGCAATACACGCAGCATAGCACGACGACGATAATCACGCAGCACAGGACCTGCCTGCAAGGGACGAGGACCCAGCTCCTGCTGCAAGAGGGACCTGCGCGCTAAGAGTACCCTTTTATAAACCTCACGAGCATGCTGGTGATTCTTTAGTGTTTTGCTATATAAATCTAAGTATACTACTTACTGCCACCTCCTTCTTCGGACCAATCAAACGAAACTGGCGACGGTGAGCAGTCTCGACAGCATCGAAAGCCTCACCAAGAGTTATGATAGCACAAGCGATCTGTTCACAAACCACAGGCGACAAATCCTCACCCTCATCCTCATCCTCATCCTTAAGGAAAAACTTCTTCTGCCACTCAACGACGAGGGAAAAATCAAGATCATCTTTAAGCATACCTGCAGACACCTATCTCAATAAGCAGTAGATCCCGAGCCAAGGGAAAGAACCTTACTAAATCACAAATATTGTTTCGTGCGCTGCATTGATTGCAGAGAACTGAGGTAGTGCCGTCAATTAGATATTTGACCTCAAATGGCTCGCCAGCTTCCCTCTCACCATCCTTGAGCAGGGTACGAAGACAGTGCAAGCACCACAGGTGCAAGGGGTGAATCCCAACTTCGTGGCATGGACGAGTACGCTTGGGCATCTTGATGTATCGCAAGCGAAACAGCGACGAACTCTCGGCTTAGCCAGGGATAGAAAAAGCTGTTGACGTACAGACAAAACAAGGGACTCAAACACAGATAGGGGAGATAGGTGAAAGCCAAAGTGGTAAACAAGGGAAACAACAGGGAAGACCTCAGTTTGCTTACAATGAGCAACGTGTTGTCGTGGGCGACCAATATTCACTACGCTGTCAACAAACCGACATCACCACACGCGATACCACGCACCCCTACAGAACCGCCAATGATTTCCTTACTCTTATTTACAAAATCGGTCTAGTATCTGCCACAGCGATCTAGTATGTATATTTGCGGCTTTACTGACTGAGAACAGTCGGTCCGAAGAAGGGGAGTATAATTGTTACGGATCTGATAGCGAACCGGTCTAGGAAGTACATGATATACCTGGCACCTCGTACAGGAGACCCTGTTCTTCATGCAGCATATTCAGCCGCCGATACATGTCCTCCTGATTGTATGACCCCATCTTTCTTATTCAATCCTTACTATCCGGAGGCCGATTCCCTAGGTATAACAGAGCCTATGATTCTAGAAGAAAAAAAGTAAGAATCAGTCTTTGTTCATAGGATTCTACTACTATTCAATATCAGTTACTTTAATATTTCCTTGCCTACGTATCCTTACCTAGTTGACAGGTCGTCTACCCTGTCTAGTAGATATTCTTTACAATTTGGTACTAGTGCAGTGAAGGTAACATCGCATTTTAGATGTTCCAATCTGCCAGGCCCTTGGATATGGTCAACATCTAAGTAATTGATTAGTGCTATATAACTAGTTTCTAAGTACTTACTAACTACTTACCACAAAACTTTCGGCGAGATATTAATGGTTCAATAACAGCACATTCTTCTTGAGATGGTAGGATTGAATCATTAAATAACTGCTCGAGAAATTCAAGATCAATAGAAGTATGACCTTTAACAAAGCTATAGTGATGCTTTTGAAGAACGTCTGGCGATTTATTTACGCACCTGATATATGGATGGTATTCATCATTCACATTCTAATTAATTAGTAAATAGTTACCAATCACTTCTAAGCTAATTAAGGAGTTACCAGGTAGAAATGTCTTTTAAATCTTGATGCACAGCTTGGAAGTTGCTCAAGACATGCGTAATCTTTCTGAAAGAAAGTTGTCTTTGACCGATAGAGACTGAGTTTAGAATATTTAGTTAGCAAGTAGTTGATAATTAGTTAATAACTACCTACTTACCTGTATGCATTACGCTTCCGAATATCTCTTTCAATCATATTAATACTCTTTCGAATATTTCGAATTTCCTCCTATGCTGTATCATCTAAATATGTATGATAAAGTGTACGAAGGCTTGGCTTTAAATATTCTCTTATCGGTCGAGGTACACCGCTCAATTCCTGGGTCCTCCAGGGACACCAGCTAATGGATGACAGATGCAAATAGCCGTCATAGCCCTCCGGTCTTTTCGACACACACCGAGCCCACGCAAGCCAGACACGGAAGGGCTCCCTGCAGGATAGCGCTGCGGGCATCTTCCACGGCATTTGGACGCAGAGACATGCACATATGACATGATTGGTTTACAGTGCGATGAAAGCATCAATATCCCGGTATGAAGCTCGGTCTAGTGTTGCAATGTGCAAGAGAATGGATCAGAGAAAAGAAAGAGAAAGCTAGCCAGGGTGAAAGAAGGGCAGTGCGAGTATTGAATTAGTTTGGTCAGTACAGAATCTGGTCCAACAAATTGCCACCAATGAGTGGATATGACCATCCTAGATTGTGACGGCATTCGAATTAGGGGGCCGGGCGACCGATATACTTATCAACTAAAAAGAAACGGAAGCGTCAGGTGTTGTCAAAGTATATGTAGGAAAGACTGAATTTTAATAATCACTGTGTACAAGTTGCTATGCATTGACTACACACACCATAATACTTTAGTTCGCTGACGTAGGCTTTGCTAGAGTACTCACACTGGGGTAGTATCTTAAAGATTGTCTACCGAGCAGGCCCTGCAAGGAAAATTGTAATAAAAAGTCCGGAGTTACCCATGGGTCTGTCTGCAAAATTTGAGAGGGGCAAATTGGAAAATTAGGCAGCACCACTCGAGAAGGGATCCGTTTGAGGAAGATTTAGCCGCGCCGCTCGATATATCCATCTCTCTCAAGTCTAGCTTCCAAAATGGATGCGTGCTGCCGTTACCTATATCTGTATATATTGGATTCATCATCGGTGGAAGTCTTCTTTCATGCGTACTCATATATTACATCCGCCTTGACTATTCGGTACCTATTTGTAGACTATCACATCAAGTTCATTACTAAACATAACAAATATGATACTTATAGAAACCGTCGGGACAGGAAATCTGTATTTATGACCACTGGCCGCTTTGGCGAGGCATATCGGTGGAGGTGTGCGGTAGAGATGTAAAGGCACGCACCGCATACTGGACAGGCATTACCGATTGGGCATGACTAACTCCATTATAACTCTACTTATGACACTAAGTATAGTACAGTAAGACTAGGCCACTCCTAAGTTTCTCTCTTACCCGCATCTTATCCTGGGCTGAACCGAAATGTTCATGATAGAGGCTTCAATGCTCATCCCTAAAGTTTAGATTGATCAAGCGGCACAAAGATTCCTCCATGTTATGATGCTCGATCATCCAAGATGACTAACGCGTTCATTTTTTTACTTCCACAAATCAGTTCACACGAGACGGGAAAAGGAAGTCTATGTCTTACTTCAACAGGTTCAATTTGAGTCACTACAAACTAGATTACATATGGAAGCACGTGAAGTAATCGTACCCAGAGATTAAACCCAACCATAAGTTTCAATGGCCGTAACTTTACTTTAGCCCATAGGCAGACTCCGGGTCGGCGTGGTGAGCGTCAATACATGGCGAGACGTCCGGGTGAGCAGGAGACGACGGAGTGTATTCGATATCCCAACCTTGTGTCCAAGCACGGCCTATAATCGCCAGGTCCGACAAGTTCATCGACGAATAAATTTTGTTCTTTGCTTGTTGACTAGACCCCGGTGGAGAGCTTGTCTCCGAAAGCCTCTGCGCGAAAGCGACAGGGGCCCGCTCGGTTGTTGGAAATGCATTACGCTTGGTCTCGACAACAGATTTGTACAACGCCGGCGCAGCTGCGCAGATATGAGCCATCCCTGTCTCGGCGCAGCTGAGGACGTAAACAGGAACTTGAGAGTAAGTGGGGTCATTATACGTTCCCACACTGGAGAGCGTGCCCAGGCGTGCCGTAGCGATCGCAATGACACTGTTTCTAGTTCAATGAATGACTCCAAGACCGTATTCAGAAGAAACAGACTTACATTACACCAATGCCAAATATACTGTAGAGTGCCATCTTCTTTTTCTTGGGGACATGCAGGGTCCGAAGCACGGGCAGGGGGAGAATGAATATCATTATTTCTGTTGCGATATTGATGGCAGCATTGGCGTACGCGATATTGGATATACTCAAACAATGTGCATTTTTGATGTCGAAGTCCCAGACGGCATGAATCAGGTTGCATTGCCAAATGGCCATTGGCACAAGGACCAGAAAAGACAAAGTTAAGATGCCCATGGAGATATAAACCATCATCTTGAAAGTGCGGTGCGGAAAGATACGGAGATAAAGAAAGAGGATAGACAACTTAATGAAAAAGATCGTACAAGGCCATAATATCATACAAAGATACCCTTAGTAACACCTGGTTAGCTTTGCAAGGAAAATAGGAAAATACATAAGACTGCTGGCTGGGCTTACACCAGAAAATCAGGTGCGATATTTGCGAGGTTGACCTGATGTCGATATCATAGAGATGGTATCCAAAACCATTATCGGAGCCTTTTCAATAGAGTTGGGAAGTTAGACAGGCCAAGGGTCAGTCGGTCACAAGTGGCACTTACAGAGGTTCGCAAAAACGGTTAAAGGTATTGCAAATCCCTTCAATAATAAGCACCAGGGTCAGTCTTAAGCTCGTGCCAAAGAACACAGGAACTGGTACCAAGGAGCAAACTTACACCCGCAATGATGTGCATGCAGTCATCCCACCACAGTCCGTGGATGATCCATAACCTAGATATAACCCGCAAGAATAGCATCGTGAAAGCCACAACTGGCGTTGCAATTGCAAACCCCACGACGAGCTGGTGATGGTTATTCCGGGGTAGGGTACATTGTACAGCATCGAATTTGACCAGCCCTGGATGTAGAAGGTCAGTGTGGCATCGGATGGTTTTGAAAAGTATGGTGTCTGCCTACCGAGTGACTCGAGCATAGTACAGTTCGTAACCATGCAGCGTGATAGAAGTTTAAGAAGGTCTTCACTCGCACATTGGCAAGCAATGTCATTGAGTGTGCAGGACACTTCCGGGACAGTCTTCTGTAGACATTGCAACTACAATACTGGGTTAATCATCGACAGATGTCATGGTGCTAAGGTTATATCCCTACTGCACATGGGGATAGCTCTCCGGTCAGACCACGATCCATAACTATTTGCGCACTAGCCAAGCTGCCACCGGCTAATATATAAGAAAGCAACAGCCTATCTCATGCAATCATTTGTCATTTCGATCATTATCACTCGGTGGAAAAAGGATAAAAGGGTATACATGATATTATATATATTTTTTATATTTTTTATGTGGGGAGGCCTCTCTCTGGATGGATAGTTCACTGGTGATCATAAATAAAACTGTTCATGGTGACAAAGTTTCCGGCAATCGAACCCATGGACCTTTTACGCTTGGCATAACCGGTGGTCCTTAGATGAGTTGAACTTTAAACACACCTGTTCGTACCGAGGGACAAATGGAAAATTAATTAAAAGACTCATAGTCGCTTAAACTTCATGGGTGAAACTCTCCCTCGAAGCTCCAAAATCGAGGCCAATACTCAACCTTGAACTACCCTCCACGGACAGTGGCAACCACAATCAGTCGCTTTGAGTGGGGGGATCCAATTACTCTTGGAAAGGTGTTATTGGATGAACAGAAGCAGTCTATAAACCAACCATGAATTTCATCTCTATATCTAAGCAAACCGCGGTTGTCTGAAGCGGCAGTATATCCCGCAGTACGAAGACATAATCTGGGGTAATAATTTGTGAACGTATACCACACCTTCTAGGAGAAACCACGTGGCCACAGGGCGATAAATAAAGACCATAAGCAGTGTATGTATGCAAAGGACAGAGTCTATCTAGGCTGGGTCAATATCGTAGCTGGGAAGAGTGAATAGCATCAATACACATACCGTAATGCTAAGTCGTATATGGAAAACACCGCATGAAAAGGCCAAGCATACTCACGGGACAGGATTTCGAGTCTTTACTTCTCTCACTTTTCTCACATCTTTATCCCAGAGTAACAACTATGGGCCGTTCTGCGATAACTTCCTCTTCACGATACGTGTTTTGTCGAAATAATCCTCATATTCTCCAAGAAGGCTCGACTTTTGCTGAAGTTCTTCTGCAGTTGATATATTATGTCCTTTTGCGTGCGATACACTTTCCTCCATTATCAGACTGCCATGAAATCTGTGACCGGGATCGAAATCGAACGGTGACCTCCTGTGAGCTGGATCTTCATCGCCGACTGATTGTGTATGACACTTGCTTCTTGTGTCGATTGGGTTGTCTAATTTAGACATAACAGCTAACTAGCCATGAGTCAAACAAAATGTGTGAATTCCGGTCCTGGTGTCGCACTTACGGTCTCTTTCAAAGACTTGAGGGTCGTGGAAGCTTTTGTACCTTTTCGAAATCGACATGGTCATGCCAATATGGGACCCAGAATTCTGGGTTAAACGATTGTTCAACGACGAACTTTTTCCTTGACACTTACCTTAAAATTCCAGCTCAATCCCGTCATCCTTAATTTATCGAGGCCAAGATGACTGGCAAGGTGATGGGCCCTTTTGGGCCACACGCTACTGGGTTCGCACAAGGCACAAAAGTCTAAAGGGAAGTCCTTGACCAAGATAAGCGTAAAGTTTCCCACATGAGACGAGAAAATGCAAATGTGATATCCATGGCTTCAAATCCGGACGCTTCCTGGTTTATTACTCACTTTTTAAAACTGTCGAACCCTGCGTAGTGACAAAAATTATCCCATTCAGCTATATGATCTGCCCCACCCTTGAGACCGATATTATTTATGCAATGGAAATGTATACAATGGTCATTTGATGAACTCCCTGTGGATGTTAAAAGCGATCCCGTTGTCTGCATGCCTAGTATAACACTGAGCTCGAGTCAGATCATCCGGCAGATAAGATATCAATTCTACCGCCTCTCAATTGCACTCAAGTCACCCGTTAATCCCAACGGACAGTATATGTGCATGGAATGCCATTACCCTAAATGGACCACATACCAGACATACTTAGAGTTAGTGATCTACCCCTTTATCTCTCTCTATAGAGATTCCGATCTGCAGGGAAAAAAAGCAGAAAAGAAACAAACCCCATCAACCTCCAGCCACAGTGGTGCATCTTATCTCTAGGTGCTCGACTTGACTTTCTCGGGGAAGGTCCAGAACATTGAACGGACGCAGGGCTGGCTCCATATCCCGCCCCCCGTTCCACCAGTCCCAATATTATTTTCCAGTTGAAAAAGCTGCCATGGGCGTGGCTACTTTTAAAATCTTTTGTGAACCCAAGAGAAGGTTATTCGTTGCATCATGGACCTTAACGGCTGCCTCGCTATTGGATTATTCCGTAGGGATGCAGCCCGTACGTTTCGGCCGAGGGTCAGCCTTTTTCTAGACTGCTTGTTATACTTGGTTCTGCCTTTAAACTTCTCAGTTTCATTAGGCATTATTTGCCTTGAGAAAGTCGAACGTGCGCGGACAATCATAGCCGCTCATTCCTGCTTTTGTGGAGCAATGTGCTCCACAGTAGATGTATGCGATGGGGACCTACATCGAGGTCTTAGAAAGAAAACGACGGTCGTCGCCACCTTCTCCGGGGGTTCCAGGAAGTTGCATCTATTCCATTCCTTTTGTTTTTCTTTTTGTCGGCTAATTAGACAACCAGTCTGTCTTGCTTGTATGAGGCTAAAATAGCCCCCAAGTTCATTTCCGTCACGTAAAGAGGGCGTTGGCTACTCGAGTACAGTAGTGACTATATCCTTGCGAAGGTTGAGCTCGGTCTTAGAAATGTACAGGGAAGAAAGAGGTCTACGACTTTGTCAGTACATGATCTGCCTCCCATCTTTGGGCGTGAAACTCAGGGAACCTTGGAACTACAAAGCTACAAAGTCTCGGTTCGAACAGACGAAGACGGTCCGCTTGCACGCTCCTGAATTGGGCTGTGGTCGGCCAGAGGCTATGGAATAATGTTTGAAAGTCCTAGATTCTGTTCCACCAGATAAATTACGTTGGGTTGGCAAATGCAAAAAGCGGGTCGATCACTAGAATCTCGTCCATGAATCCTTCCATTTCACTCCCAAGGTACTCACACACGCCCCTTCATCCATGGTAAACGGGTCCGGATATTGTGCACTGTCAGAATGCTTGCTGATTTTTCAAGATCCGCTACTAGCAGAAAAATTATGAGGGCATTGAGGTAGGCCTGTGTCTGCAGAAAGTATGGTCTCCATATGTGTATGCGGGGTACATATCAAAGGCCTTGAAGTGTTCGTCCGAAAAATCGCAAGCATAAGCCCCGGGATAAAGATGATACCGCAAACAATTCTCTGATATTAAATCTTCTCGGATTCGGGGATCCTATGTCGGCTTCACACCCGCAATGTGTATATGGTCCAAAGCCCTACCCAGCAAGCCCAAGCAGTCCCTGGAGAAGCTTCGAGACTCTAGACGCGAGCTAAAGGTTTTGTCAACTGGGAACCTCTCCTTTACTATGCTGAACGTGAAACCCACTGGTGTCGCATCCCCTATCAGCGTTGCGGTCTCGTTGACGAAGCTTGGTGTCAGCAGCGCATCGCCATTCTGGAAAACACAAAGCCATCGGGTTGAGTAATTCACACGCGAACAGTTTTCGACGCCATAGTAAAACCAAGGAAAGAGAGGGAAAGCATAAATGATTGCGGTGTAAAATTCTCTCACAACAAGAAAGTAAGTGACTAGAGAGGAAAGACCGGGAATGGTTGCCAGAATATAAATATCCAGGTCGATTTCATTTGTGGCGGTTCCTCAAACGAGACTTCTCTGTTGTATGCCTCCCTATCCTCTCCTCATCACACAGGTAGCATCATTTTCTGCACAACGTCCTTCTAGTCCCTTCATTTATGAGCGAGATCATCAGAATAACATGGTAAGTGGCGTGTGCAATAATATTAGATGGTTCAGCTTGATTTATGAATGAAAAACCATATTGTTTCGCAACAAACATCTTGTGAGACTGTATGTGAGAAAGCGTGGTAAAAATGTATAAAATAGTATTGATACAAGACTAATCGCTGGTTTTGGGTAACCAGCTCCTATTCTGAGCCTATATATCCTCTTCGAAAACATCTCTTTCGCAGTGAATCTTCCTTTTGAAATTTCTCGCCAACGACGGCCCCTAAAGGGCCCAGAATTTGATCAATTATATCTAACTGCCTGCGCTATCGATTGATACCAATATCTCTGGTTCAGCGGTGACATGGCAGTTAGAGCAGCCACACCACCGGAAACGGTGATGCGGGACGCGGCTCCGGATGGACCACTTCTCCAATATCGAACCATGGAACAGCTCGGCCAGGCGGCTGAGCAGGTGCTTAAACATATTAAACAGCGTTCAATGATGAACTGTGACCAGTTCGTCATCGGATTCATTGAAAGCGTGCGTGAAATCGCCCAACAGGGTGACACGACACCGGCCTTGGACCGAGTGGAGGAGGCTCTGCGCCAAATCCAACATGACACCACCAATGGCTTCAAGCAGATCCGAAAGGATACTGAGGATATTAGACAACAGGTATCAACCATTGAGAAGCAAGTGCCAACAGCTATGGCACCTACAGCCATTAATCCACAATCATTTTGGCGGACTCACTACACGATGAGCTGGCAGCAGAATTTTCACGCAGCTCAGCTGCCGCTGACTAAGCCTAGCTCTAGATAAACTGCCACACCAGGAGAAGATATGCAAGAAGTACTACTTAAAGATCTTGCCAGAGACAGTGAGATCACTGTTAAAATTCGTGAGGATAGTATTCAAAATCAACTCTGTTGCTTGAAGCCCTCTGCCATAATCGCAAAGGCGGAGCAGGCTCGCGAGACCGCTGCTTGGAAGACGAGCGGTGCTGATCTTGCGGGAACAGCGTTTCTGGCAGTAAAACAACTGCCGTCTGGTGATCTCTGCTTCCGAGCCAGGTCTGCCAGCGGCGCAGAAGTGCTCAGACGACAGGCAGACGCCTGGGTGCAGGCGTTTGGGAAGACAGCATACGTACGTATGCCGACATGGGGAGTGGTTGCACATGGGATCCCGGTGGCCTCGGTCTGCAAGGACGGGGCTGACATCACCCCTATGGTGAGACATGAAGTGGCCGCGCAGTTGGTCGCGGCTAATCAACACACATGGGGGAAGGACACGAGGATCCTGCATCTAGGGTGGCTAGTGAAGCCATGAAAGGGGAAGCGGGAGGCCTCGTTGGTCCTTGAATTCGACAACCCAAACGACGCCAATCAGGCGATCGACCAAGGCACCATATGGAACCACCAGGCCCATGCGAACACGGTCTACGTCAAGGAGGCCCGCTCAAAACTATGCAACAAGTGCCAGAAGCCGGGGCACGTCCAAGTTTAATGTCCCTCCAAGAAATTTACGTGTGGGACCTGCGCAGCGAGACATCCGACCTGGGAGTGTCCGAGCCAGCGGGGTTCCGAGGGGATGCTCAAGTGTGCCAACTGCAAAGGGGGACACAAATTAGTCAGCCTCACCTGTCCTGTACGGAAGGTGGCGATTGAACAAGCTAAAGTTGCTCTGGCCAGCGCAAGGCGGTATCATCGGGTGCCTGCCTATCTGCAAAGGGGCCACGCTCAGGTGCAGAGCCGGCCCCAAGAGGAGTCTACAGATAGTGGAAACACCACCTCCATGCAGCAGGCGGAGGTCCCGAGGACAACAACAACCACCGCCACCATTACACCCGCAGTGGCAAGCACTCAGACACCGACCCCTCTGATCTTGTTTGAGTCCGCCAAGAGGAATAAGGCCAAGCCTACACCGGTAAATGGACCGAAGAACCGAAGGGGTCGACCATTATTGAGAAGAACCCTGGAGAAAGATAGCTAGCCAGAGACAAGCCCAGAGCTGGTAAACATGGCTTTGGATGTCTCAACGTCCCAACGGTCTACCAGAGCAACTGCAACTAACGAGACTGTTGTACCATGGTCCAACCCTGATAGAATACTTCGGAAAAAGTAAAAGTGTCTGGAGACAGAAGAGGCAATATCTAGTGATATGGCCTTAATCATCAGGGGCGATGAGTTGCCTGATGAAACCCTAGATGAGTCGGACATTATATTAGACCAGTTTATTGCAGCCAGTCAGTGATGTAGGGCCAGGACTAATCAAATAAGCTAATCAATATCTATGACTGCGGAGAATGACTCGGACAGGAATAATGATTCACCATAATACAGAATAATCTACAAATAGTCCAGTATAACACATGAAAGGCCAAAGACGAGGTCATGGCCACATTTCTCCGGGACCGCAAGGTCCTGGAGGCAGATGTAATTACCATACAAGAACCCTGGGCCAATGGAAAGACGGAGACAACACACCAGCCAGCGAGCCACACGCACCAGCTGCTGTATCCGAAGCAGACGGACTTTGGAGAAGGGAGAGTAGGGGTCTGTCTCTTAATATCTAAAGATCTGGACCCAAATAAATGGACACACAGGGTGATTACCAAGGACTATCAGATCTGGAAAATCACTTATAAGCGACAGACAGAAAGAGGAAGATGGGGGAGAGGTATGGAGAGAGCTG
>ML732485.1:0-23090 GCA_009176345.1 Aspergillus leporis | reverse complement strand
TTTAAAAAAAAAAAAAAAAAAAAAAAATTTAAATTGGATTTATCTAATTATCCTTTGATTTTTTAGCACGGGGGGAGGGGAAGGGGAGGCGCACGTCCCGATCAATCCACCGTGAAGGTTCGAGGCGAGTCCCTCAGTCCAGCTGCTCTTATTGCTTAGAACAGGCGTTAAGTTTTTGCTTCTTCTTCTGATACGTACAGTGACCCTCCGGTATGGAGTAAGAGTTACTCCACCGGGTCAGTCACTCACCTTCCAATCCTCAGTGAGAGTGTGACTGCGACTTTGCATCAGTGTTGCCTTGTTGGGTCGGTGGTGCTCCAGGTGAACGACGGTTACTGGTTCCTTTAGGTTTTAGGGAATTCCACAGCCTCGCATTGCCTCTATTCCACCTCCTATTTGGTAAATACTTTTTTAATTTTTTAAATTCTTTTTATGTTTATGACTCTTGTTGCATTGTATTGATTATTGAGGGTTATTATTAGGTGGGCTATCCGTATACAGGGTTGATGGAATTAATCTAGACAAATTGTTCAGTTAATATCACAATGATCCTTAACTTGTAATGAGTCTTATTTTCTTTCTTTCTTTCTCCTCCTTCTTCTTTGCTTAGTCACCAACTAATGCTATTATTATCTGTAATGGAAAGGGACTAGTGCAGAATTAAGACAATCGGGTTTGGTTGGTAATAAAGTACACAAAGTGAAAAAGAGAGAGAGAAGAAAGAAGAAGAACAAAAAAAATGAAAAGAAAATCCAGAAACGGCTCCTGGCGGCAGGCCAGTCTCTCATACCAACCTCATTCATTCACCCCAACGACTAGCCGCCTGAGGATTGTGCCCCATCTTAACGGCGGTCTCCTCTTTGTCCAAAAGGCGAAACCCCTAATTGAAAGGTGGATTGATGGATGACTACCACGTATGATTCAAAGAAACTGCTCCTCAAGGGGAATTGCGGTGCATGATGAAAGTTGAATCACACTTTGACTCTACTAATCACGATGATCAAGGCAATTAAATTTTTCAAAAGACAAATTCTATGCTCAGCCAGACCGCCGAGAACTTCATCCGCGAACCATGGATCGAAGTTCTTCTGGTCCATTCTGGTAGCGGTCCTTTGGTAACGATGTACCATACCTTCACCAGCATAAACTTGAAACCCTTGGCTGTGCTTCTCACCCAGGGCAAGGAATTCCATGATGGGAGAAGATTTAATATAGTAAGAGATTTCTGTTCAGAACGAAATGAAAATTAAAAATTTTTAAAATAAAAACTCTAAAAAAAGGATTCCCGGTCGGGTTTTGCGGCTGGGCAACACCCCCTTCTCACTTCTCTCTCTTCCGCCTTTTCATGGTTTCGGTTGGTTTTGGTTGGGTGATGGTAATTTTACGCTGACGGTTAGGAATTAATTTTCTTGTTTTTTTATTATTATTATTATTATTATTATTATTATTATTTTAAATTACGGTTCCTCCTGACCAGCGTTTAGATAGGTTTAACCTAGAAAAGATATACTAGAGATACTTCGTAAAATGAGAGGGAAAAAGATAATAAACATGAGTAACAAATGGTAAATCCCCCCCAACAAAAAAAGAAAGAAAAGGAAAGAAAAAGAGAAAAAATAATTAATAATGAAAATAGCATCCGAATCGTCTGCCCATTAGATTTTTAGTGTAATGCCCTAGTATAGACAGAGGACTGCCACTAACAGACCATGAAGTAGAACATACTAAACTGTCTTTGAACAGGAGGACCCCTAAGTGGGAGTTCCTTTTTTTTCCCATCACAACAGAATTTCATTACTCTTTCAGGAGCCTGACTAAACTTGTGACCCGGAAGATCGACCTCAATCCACAGTCCCTCTTAACACGAACTGTTACTAAGACACTGACACTCTTTACACTAGTCTGCTTTTCTCTCCGTCTTCTTCCTTTCACTTTACTTCTTTTTCCCTTTCTTCCCCCATCCTTCTCCCCCTCGTCTCTGCTTCCCTTCTCCATCCTCTTTCCTCCACCTATAACAGCCATTGCTCTTTTGCTCTTGCTCAGTTGCTATCGGAATTTTTTTTTTTTCCTCTTTTGCTTGCCTCCTTTTATCCTCAACGAGCTTTTCACTAAGTGTCGTTGTCTTTGTGGACCGGCCTGCTTCTTGGAACGCGTGAGAGTGACATTTTATCTCTTTTTATATCTCGTGAATTTATCAAAGGAAATTCTCCAACATTTTCTTCGCCCCAATCTTGCTCTCCACGAGTTTCCGCCTTTGTCGCTGGCTTCAATTAACCTTTGGTAACATTGTACCATCGGCCCTTTTCGCCCCAGCCTTTTGAGTGCATCGTTTTTGGCCACAGCCTTCGACTCAACGGGAAGAAAGAATTCACGGAATACCGCTAAAGGACCCGACAAGGAACAACAACAATAAAATAAAGCGCTCCTTTAGCTTCTCGTCTACGTACCGATTTACCCACCGCGTATCTGGTCTCTTCCTGTGTTAGAAGGATACCTCCATGTTATTCAACTAAGAGCTACTCACTACGCAAAACTAAGAGCCGCGGCTCACCGAGCAACGCTCATCCCCCCCAGGATCAGGGCCTGGCGGACGTGTAGACGGTTCGTATCTATTTTCTGGTCTTTGTTGCTTTGTGGAGATTCACCCTACCCTCCTGGTATAGTATGATATACTGACTGAATGATTTTAATTTGCACAGCACCAGACCGTCTACCTCCCCGTCCTGAACTGGTTTTTTTTTTTTTTCTCTTTTTTATCTCGTTATGCCGTCCTTCTTCGTGCCGGGCCTCCAGGGCCTCCCTCCTACTCCTCCCCATATCATGAGCGGTGGCAGAATGGAAACCGAACCGTTCTATGTTGTTGGCCACTCCGCCTTCCCTCCTCGCTACTCCCAGAATGGATGTGAATTCATCGAGCAGTACACCCAGTCGGGCTGCTACTCCAAACCCGCCGCGATGAACATGCACCAATCGTCCACACACTCGATGCGCAGTGGCAGAGATATGGCCATGCTGAACCAGCCCATGTTCGGTCCTATGCCTACCGCGAACGTGCTGCCTCCCATCCGAAACAACGTTCAACTACCCCCTATGGAGAACACAATTCTGCCGCAGTACCGTCGACAGGATGTCATGGTACAGCCCGAACAGCAGCAGCGCAAGGAGGAGAAGGCTACCGGAGGTGTTGCCGCCCGCTTGGATTATGAGATGGACCAGATGTCTGACTTCGTGGCTGAAATGGCCCAGGGAATGTATGCTTTGTACAACACCAAGATTCACCTTGCAGATATTGACTTCGCGCGAAGCGTCTACCCAGGAACGTCAGTCCCGCCGCAATTTCGGAAGTACGTCTTTCAGATCCTGTCGTCGACTCGTTTGCCAAGCTCGACGATCCTTCTGGGTCTTTATTATCTAGCCAGCAGGATGCGCATGCTGTCTTCCGCCAAGGTGTTTCTGTCTGGCAATGGTCAAGTTTACCGCATGCTCACCGTGGGTCTCCTTTTGGGGAGCAAATTCCTGGACGATAACACCTTCCAGAATAAGTCGTGGGCGGAGGTTAGCAATATTCCTGTGAGCGAGCTGAACAAGTTGGAGCTCGAATGGCTCTTTGCTTTTGAGTGGAAGATCCACGACCGCATCTATGACGATCAGGACGGGTTCGCATCTTGGCGCTCTCACTGGGACACGTGGTGTGCGAAGACCGCCCGGGCCCATGATTCGCGTCACAACCTGGCCCCGATCGACACTAACGTGTCCAGGGGTTCTAGAATCTCCAAGCCGCTCATGTCCCCTGACGGCCCCATCCCTCCGCAGTACCAGCGAAGCTCTCATTTTGAGACTTCCTGGCTGAACCCGGCAGCGTCTGAGTATTCGCCCCCATCTGCTCCCCACAGTGGTCCTACCACACCAGACTATTACGCTGTTGGGCCTTGGGCATACACGAACCCGCCACCACCGTACTCTCGGACTTGGATCCCACCCCAGCCGCAATACATGCCGCAGGCGCCACGGTCGCAGCCACCTTCCTATCACCATACACCCTCATATGCACTACCTTTTGCTCAGAGTGTGTGGACAGGTCATGGCTCTTCCTGCGGATGCCTGTATTGTTCCAAGCATGTTGAGCACTATATGTGTTCTAGTGCTTTTGGCACAATGCAGCCTATCCTGGCCGGCTAATGGGTGATTTGCCAGATCGTCTCCAAATCGCGGTGTTCAATGCACACTGACTTCGATTCACAATTCCTGTTGCCCTGTTAGACTTACTCACCTTTGTTTCTTGACGATACCGTATCTCGTTATTCTCGGTTTGGTGATGACACTCCTTTCTTCGATTTCGGTTCCTATTGTTGTGTTCGCGAAAAGTCCTTTGATCGCCGCCTATTTCTGATCCATCTGAAAACCCCCAAAAAAATCTGAAAAAGTGCTGAGAAGCGATATTCGAACAACGTCCACATCTAACGACACAGCTCGCACATATATCTATGATAAGACATAGAACCTTACATCTCAACTTGATACGATCTCGTTCATGGGAAGCTACCCACCGTGTTCGAATATCACTTCGCAAGATCGTTGGGCTTCAAGTTTTTGAAGTGAAAAGTTACGACATTCATGAATTTTATCCTGTTAACATCCCCAGCCTTTCTTCTCTTTTGATTTATTTTCTTTTTCTTTCTTTGTTTTCTTGGTTGGGCATTTCTACTGGCGGATGTCACTCATAGATTGCGTTTTTAAGTTGGTACATTTGTTTCTGTCTCAACTTCTTGCCTTGAGTACCATGGCGTTAATATTTCATCTCTTTCGATTCCCTCGCCGGCTTGTTGCATTATATTGTTTCGGTTGGCAGCTGTTCCGTTTCATATTTCCTTCGCTTCGATCAGAGTTTCCTCGATACCACGATCTCACACCCTGAGACTTCACGCCACACTTTCTGGCTTCACACAGAAGGGGTGATGGAGGAATACTACTCTCGATTGTAGTCTATCTGGTTTCTTTCTTTCTTGTCTTTCTCCTTGTGAAACCCTCCCCTTTTGTTACGACTTTCGATCTGTGTTTGCCTTAACATTTTCATATTTCATTGTCGTTGGTAAAGACAATTCAAAAGTGATACTCCCCTTTCTCACCATGGCACTCTTGTGATAATTTTTTCTTTTCAGGTTTTCTTTTCATTTTTTTTTTTCTTTCCACGGTGGTGAATATCCTGTGCTATTCTACTGTCACTGCTCGACTGTAAGTTAGATTTGACTTCTTTCAAACGAACCATATGAATAGCGAGAAATCGATGAAAGTCCGATTTCACCGAAGTATAGGACTTGACTTATATTCTAAATATCTAAACTATAATATCATTAGAAACTATTCTACAGCATCTAGTCTAGACATTCTAGCGCGACTGAACCGACGTTTAATATGTCAAGGTATCTTTGAAAATAGACAAAGCACGGCATTTGATTTCAAAGTACTATAACGAGAATGTCCGGGCGTATAAATTTCCGGTGTTCCTGAAAGGAACTGATATCCAGAAGCCAATACCGGTATGCAATATGAATTGAATTCTATCAGAAGCAATGGCAAGTATCTATGTAATAAACATGCGTATGGAAGAATTAATCAACGCTGGGTATCAATGCCAAAGAGAATGAATGTGTTTGAAACGAATGGGGACTTCCAAGCATAGCATTGATTTGTTTGATCGTCAGGTTTTATGTCGTGATGCTTTGTAGGTACTGTATCATGAAAAATTATAAGAAAATGGAGATATGATAGAGAAGAGAAGTAAGAAAGAGGGGGGTGACGTTAGTAGACGCTTCCGCTGATACTTTGATCCTCCCGTCTTTCGGCTTCGAGAGTTGTGTAGCCGTCGTCGTCGTTGCCGCTGTGGTCATGGTCATTGTCGTGGTCGTAGACGCATCCCTGATCTTGGTAGTCAATTGAAGAATCCGGGTGATCGGTGTCTTGGCTCTGATCTTCGCCTGGGAAGCTGTTGGTAACTGCTTTCTTGACTAAGTTCCGTTTTCCTGGAGTAGAGAGATGGTTGTGACGCTGATGATGAGTGTGTTGCGAGCGTGTTCGCCGTAGGCGTTGTGTTTGGGCGCCGCTTCCCTCGTCGTCGCCATCATTGCCTAGGTCAAGGGATGGCTTTGGTTGATGGGATACTGGGTGGTTGGCGGATTTAGGGAGGTTGTCGTCACGCTCATCTTCGGATGGTGCGACACTGTTGGCTCCGCTTAAGGTGCCGCCTCCGTCCCGGCCGCCGAGGTGGAGGAGGGCGTAGTTTGATCGTGGAGGGTGAAGTAGGTGATCCTCGCTGTCGCGGTGAAATCTGGATAGATCCGGACGCTTAGGAATTCTAGGAGCAGCTGCGTTGCTGAGGCTGCTGTCCATGTTACTGTTGGTTTCGTTTGGCGGTAAGCTGGATCCAGCAAACTGGGAACTGGCGATATCTTTAGGATCGAAGAACCCGTGCTGCAAATCGGGAGTGGGAATGGTTTTAGAGATGCGCCTTGCTTCTAGTGAACTATCTCCAAGTTCTGTTTCGGGGGCTGTTAGTATTTGTCTCTCAACTTGCGCTGTCAGCTCCGTTGACGCGTATGAGGACCCTTGGCCGATTCTGCTGTCTTGTGGTATTTGACTATGCGTATGGCCGGATTCATGGGGCTTCTTGTGATGATGATCATGACTATGTCGCGCATGGTCTGTTCCATTTGGTCTGGTTGACCGCAAAGAGCCTTTCCTACGAATTCCATGGTTACACCCGTCAGGACACCCACCCCATTTGCGACGATTCGGTACGACGGAGTCAGATGATGCGGGGGGAACTAGGGCGAGTTCCTTAGGGGGCCGCTCTCGCTGCCTTTCCAGATCCTTCTCCTTCCGCAACTCTGACCATGTGCGCAGCTGATTCTGCAGCACATACTTCCCATTATCTTCGTTGAGTTTCATAATCACAAACTCGCAGTGATTAATGTTCCGAAGGTCTTCAAAGTACTCGACACTCCAGTGGTACCATTTCATGAGGAAGACTCTGGTCATAAGACCATGAGTGACCAATACGCAAACACTGGCGAAGTCATTCTCCCCAAAAAGTCGCCACAGCGACTCGTTGAAACCGCTCACCCGGTCATAGGCATCCGCAGCAGACTCGCCGTTGGGAATCCGATAGAAAAAGTGTCCATAGTCGGCCCTTTCCAGCCACATACGCTCCATTTCAGCAGAGCATGGCTGAAAGTTACCAAAATCTTGCTCCCTTAGTCGAGGCTCTTCGTATACCTTGATGGTGTGTCTGGGGAAGGGGGACGGAGAAGGGGAATCGGCGGTTAGAGACTGAAGAATCCCTTCTGTGGTCTCCCTGGTTCGGCGATACGGCGAGGTGAAGAAATGGATCTTGTCATCGGGCCGCAAGAGGGAACGCAGTCTAGCACCGGCTTCTTGGGCTTGTCGATGGCCTTCAGATGTAAGCTTCACCCGGTGGTCAGGAATAGTTTGATGGATTTCGCGATTTTTGTTCCCTTCCGACTGGGCATGGCGGATCAAGATGATCATCTAAAGAGTATGAGTAATTCAGAACATGAACATCATCGCCTCATAAGAACTCACCCGCGGCTTCCCCATGGCTGATGCTTCATTCGGTTTTATAGTCAAGAGGGGCAAAGGCGGGGTTGAGAAGATCAGCAAGATAACTTCTTTATTTCAGAGAATCTCCTGCAGGCAATAACTGTAACCCGTTATGTGTACGTTCTAGATTGCAAGAAGTACCGTGACAAACGATCGTATCTCTGAGAACAAAGAAAAAGTAGAAAGGAAGTTCTAGGTTTGCAATTGCGGGAACGGCAGTACCTGATATTTACCGTATCTGGTTAGTGTGTCTAGTGATGTAATCGTCTGGCGTGCTAATAGTATATAGCGGCTTTTATATTGGCCCACAACATATGAGGAGAAAGGATACCTATGTATGTACGAATTCCAATGCAGACTGACTCCCAAGTAGCTATTCAAGGCCAGTTTTCCAGCGGACTTCGAGGTCGAGACAGCATCAAGGCTAGACATGGGGTTCGAGGACTACGATCAGAGAAATCTTGATAAAGATGCGAGGGCCCAGGTATTGCCAGCTCCTTTACGTTCCTCCTGCATGTACTGATGATTTCTTACTTTGTCTTCTTTTCTCGATTGTATACTACCCGCAAAAGCTCGTGTTGATCTGCTGTTGAATTGAGGTACATACAAGACAGTAAGTTGTCCCCCGGACAGGTCGCTTTTGCAAGTAAAGATACAGCACTGTGCTGGATTAAAACAGTAGAAGGAATATCTGGAAGGAGAGGTGGATCGAAGAGGATGTTCGGAGATGCTGCGTTAGTTGCCGCAGCGGCTGCCGTAATATTGTATCACCATCCCGATTAAAGTTGTTCAGTTCCTCCTCCGACTCCCTGCCCGTCAGTCAAGCCCCACAGTTCATTTTTCTAGCTTGAAGATATCTACAAGGAAGCTACATCATGGCGGACTACCTTTATGAGCTGCTGACGCCCGATTTAACTTCCACAAATGGCTCTTCCGTCCCTTTGAGCCCTGAACATGATACAACCACTGCCCAATACCTCAACCGATTGCCCACCCTCTCGCTTCAGGCGTTGCAAGAAACCGAGCTACAGTCACTGACGCAGTCATCCCATTCGACCCTCCTCTCCCTTCAAGCTTTATCCAATCGCTCCCACAAATCCTTCATCACTTCCGCCGACAGCCTATCGAATCTCCGCTCTTCCATCCCCCAGTTGTCCCGAGATGCACAACTGCTACGAGATGCAATTCCAAAACTTGACGAAGAGGCGGTTCTATTTTCGTCGAAATACAGTCGAGCCGCCGAAAATGCAGCCCTAGAGAAGCGAAAGAAGGTAATGCAGCTTGCAAGGAATGTCGATCGACTATCGGACATATTGGAATTGCCAACACTGCTTTCAACTGCTGTGTCTTCAGCGGCCGCAAGCTCCAGGGCTGCAGGCGGCTCATTCTCTACGACATATTCAGCAGCATTAGACGTGTATGCTCATATCAAGAGATTGCAAACTATGTATCCCGACTCCCCTCTGATCAAGGATGTTTCCTCTCAAGCTGAGGACGCGATGAAGGATATGACTACGAATTTGATAGCCGGACTTCGGGCACAAAACCTTCGACTCGCAGCTGCCATGAGGACTGTGGGCTGGCTGCGGCGAGTGACACCAGAATTGGAGAATCTCCGTAGCGACGGAGGGTCAGGAACGGGAGAAGGCGCCCTTGGTGCCCTATTTTTGATCTGTAGATTGGCGAATTTGGTGTCGACACTCGAAGCATTGGATCCTTTACGAGAACTCGCGGACCAGGAGTCGCAGCGCAGAGCCCAAGGTACTGAGAAGAAGCCCGGGTCATGGTCTGATGGGCACCAGACGGAAAAATTCTTGAAACGATACGTTGAAATCTTTCGCGAGCAGAGCTTTGCTATTGTTTCGCTATATAAGAACATATTTACTCCTGACCAGTCTGAATCTGAAGTAGCTGTGGCAGAGTTACGAGGAATTGACGCGCGACTTAAGTCGATCACCTCCCGACCAGCTCGACAAGACGATCCACTACAGTCACTTCCTCCGGCACTCGCAACATTTCCCATGCACCTAGTTCAGCTGCTAACCGACACGTTGCGGGCATATCTTCCAAATGTTCGGGACAAGAGCTCGCGTGAAAGCCTTCTGAACCAGGTTCTATACTGCGCTGCCAGCCTAGGACGACTGGGCGGAGATTTTGGAATGATCCTCACCGAGTTGAGCGATATGGGGGACGAAGAGGACGAAGAAATGGCCTACGAATGGGAGGAGGCGACGAGAAAACACCGGGCCTTGGCTGGGCGCCTGGAGCAGCTCACCGGAGGAAATGCAGCATCTGGATCTTCCAAGGGGACCCTGCGGGCGACATCCCCCGTTCAATGACTCGGAGTTGCATAGCAATCCATTGTTCATCTGACTGCAGCTGATTATCGTCTTTGTTGCTAAAAGGGGAAAATCAGAACACCGGCTCGGACTGCTAGCCGTATGGGGCACTAGCGGCGGGTGCCGTTTGACCTCCGCCGGTCGTTGTCTGGACCCTCCTCCGCCCGTCATCCTTCCCTTCTCTCCTCTTTCTCTCTTTCTCCCCTTCTTTGAAGTTCGCTTTATTCCCTCCCTCCTCCAAAGTAGGGACCATTGGTATATATTATGTTCATCTTCTATATATTTTGAATGTCTGTCATATAGTTGTCCTATGATCGGTGCTGGTATTCCGGCTCCCGTTGTCTTCACTGCCGTCTCTCGTGTGACGCTGGTCTCCCTTGCGTACGGTGGCCGGCCTGTCTACACTCGCACCAAGGAATGAAAATCTCCTTATAGTCAGCGTGGAAAAAGGGAGGTTCATGAACAGCAAAAATTGCGACTTCAAATTTTCATCGTCTAAACCAAAACCTCCACCCATGGCTGCCCCCGCTGTCTCGACCGGATTGATCGATCCTACCAAACAGGCCGAGTACCCCATAATCTTGGGTGACAGGCTATCTAAAAATGGCAGTTCACAATCAGAGCTGGTCAATATTCAATATAATTACAAGACAAAGTCTGCGACCGCGCAGCAACGATCGATCATTACGAGGTCGTCGCAATCAAGGGACCATTACAACCTTACCATCACAGATAAAGCACCCAATGCTGAACAGAGCGTCTTGACATACACATACCAAGGGAGCGTTGATCCAGACCAAACTGTTTCAGAACCTGAAGAGCGAAACTTAGTTTTAGTGTTTGATTCACATCGGAAAGTGTTCGTGCTGGAACCGGTCGCAACGCAGCTCAACTTCAATCTTCGGTCGGCTCCAGCGAAAACAGAGAAGCAGGTGCTAGAGCAATATGAGCAATTCAAAATTTTGCAGGGAGATGATCAACCTTCAGGAGATGATCGGTCTTCAGACCATGCCAGCGGAAATGACGATGGTCCAGCGGATGAGGCCAATCCGTACGACTACCGTCATTTCCTTCCTAAGGAAAACGCCGCCGAAGACGACAAGTCGATCTCAGATAATACTACACCAGAGCCTTATTACAGCACGAGTAAGGCCAACACTCCCTTGATACCTGCGATTACCAAACCTACACCGAGTCCGAAGCCTCGACCCAAGACCAATACTAATCCACTCCGTCTGCCGAAACCTGCCAAGCACTCCAAACATGACAGCACAGCAACCCCCAAGACAAGCTCCAAGCCTCAGCCTCAGCCTCGCGATGAGAACGAGAAACGGAAGAAGGACGAGGAAAATGTTACGAAAGAGTCAGCCAAGTCCCCAGCCTTCGAAAACGGGAGCAGTGCACTGTTGTCTCAACAGCCAGCACCCTCGCCTGGGTCTAATATTATAATAGATGGAGACCTCATCATTGACATGGGATCACCACCGCCTTCTCGCCCTGCATTCAGGGTCAACCCTGCCCACTTTTCATCCAATAATACGCCGGCGAACAATGATGATGGCGATGAAGATGAGGATATTGAGGATCTGCGTCTGCCCTCCCCGGCTGGACACGGGGGATTGTCTGCTCATACTGGAAGGGCGGAGCCTATTTCTAATGAGCAGGCTGAGGAGGACGAAGTTGAGGATGATGACGCATTGGCAGCGGAAATGGAGGCGGCCTTTGAAGAAAGTGCCCGGGAAGAGGAGGCTAGAAGTCAGCAGTCTTTACACCATTATGCTCCCAGCGATGACGAGAGTGAAGTTAGTGAGGAAGAGTAAAAAGATTTTTTTTTCTTTTCTTTGTTTTCTTTTCTTTGTTTTCTCTTTCTCGCTTGTTCTGTTTTCTTGCATTGTTTGAATAATTATGTGCCTTGGGTTTTTGGGGCCGTATATAAGCATGGCGTCATTTGGAGTTTTCGGAGCGATATAATGAACTCAATGGAGTTTCTAGAATTATGGAGACCAGTGATACCACCTATACATGCCTGCCTGTATCCAGGATTAGGATAGTGCAAATGCCATTTGTGTTGTGATGCGTGCGAGTGAGCGTCCAGTAAAGAAAAAGGTCTAGGCCGGAACAACTCGAATATCCGGTCTTCCTTTCACGCATTTGTCCGCCTGCGGATCATTCGAACCTCGAATAAAAACCACCGCCAGATCTGCAGGGGAGAGAGGACTTTTTACAGAACACATCCTGCCGTCCCTTTCAAATCAATTTACTCAGCCATCTATTATCGCTGCTACTCCCTTCGAAACCCCCGCCGATCGTTGAATACATTCTCCGAACAACACAACGGTGCGATTGGCCTCTAGTTACGGGCTCGGCCCACGATGCGATGAAGGGTCTCTTGCGCTATGGTTGATGTGAGCTGTTAACACCTTACATACTAGCTTCCTATTATTGGAAAGGGGTAGAACTTCGGCCCTTTTGTTCCTCATTTGTGCTTGACTCGACCTGAAGTGGAGGGTTTAATGATTGATCCTGCCTGCCACAGTCAACCGAACTTTTGTGGCATTTCCTCCTAGCTATAATTTCGACCTTAACTATCCCCACAGGTTTCCTGCTCTTGCAAGGATAACAAGGCAACTCTTCATGGCGTCAACAACATCACAACACCCGGGGAAGCGACCTGTACCCGCACCATCGAATCCCATCCTTCTCGCGACACAAGTTCAATGGCTTTTCACAGATGAAGAGCTTACGCGTGCGCCGTCGCAGCTCGACGGTATGACACTGGATGCGGAACATACAAGTCGCAGTAAGGGAGTCAATTTCATCACTCAAGTGGGTATCATGTTGAAATTGCCCCAACTCACCATTGCAACTGCCGCCGTGTACCTTCACCGGTTTTTCATGCGCTACAGCATGGTCGACCTTCCGCAACGACCGGGGATGCACCCTTATCCGATTGCTGCCACATCGCTATTCCTAGCAACAAAAGTGGAGGAGAATGTTCGGAGGATGAGAGAGTTCGTGGTTGCGTGCTGCCGAGTAGCACAGAAACAACCCAACCTGGTCGTGGACGAGCAGTCCAAGGAATTCTGGAAATGGCGTGACACGATCCTGCACCACGAGGACCTGCTCCTGGAATCCCTTTGTTTCGATCTGCAGCTCGAGCAACCTTACCGAATCCTCTACGACTTCATCTGTTACTTCGGCGTCAACGAGAATAAACCACTCCGCAACGCCGCCTGGGCCTTCGTCAACGACTCGATGTTCACCGTTCTCTGTCTGCAGTTCTCGGCTCGAAACATTGCCGCCGCAGCTCTTTATGCCGCCGCCCGACATTGCGATGTAGGATTTGAAGACGATGTATCTGGCCGGTCTTGGTGGGAGCAGATTGAGGTGGATCTGGCGCAGGTGCGTCGTGCATGCACAAGGATGGCACAGTTATACGAGAACAATGCCATGCAGAAACATAGCCAGTACTACCCGACCACCCCCATCTTCGCAGACGAGGGTACTGAGAAGACCAGGATCCCTCGCGCTGGCAGCCCGGCTGGTACCCCACGTGAAACAGACTCCGCCAATGGACGGAAGCGGTCAAGGGAGCCCGAAGACGAAGCCTCAAGTCGTTCAGAATCACAGGCTCCTCGCGAACAGGAGTCGGAGGGTCCCACGAACGGTGAACGATCCCCAAAGCGACCGCGTATGAGCTCAGATGCCGCCGCGCCAGAACCCTCGACCGAAAGAAATCCTTCCAGCTCTACATCTTTTAACCCTTCCCAGGGAACAGCCGTTCCCCATCCATCGGGGGGACGCCCCCACGACCGACAACACACAAATGGTCATCTCCCTCCTCACCACCGCTACCAACACCCCTTACCTCCCGCCCCTCGATCCTTCCGCCGAGACAGTGACAGCCGTCCCAGCGGAGGAAGATCAGGCGCCACAGTCGACGACCCGATCCAACAGCGAATAGACGAAATCGTATCCCAAAACCTTGGGAACGCGCCCCCAGTTCGAGATCAAAGTAGACGGCACTCCGACCGATATCGTGAACACGATGACACCGGCCGAAGAAGACGTTCAGATATTTCTGCCACGAGCAGGAAATCCATCGATGAGCAACATCCTCCGCCCCCTCCACCGCCTGATAAGCACCAGCAGCAGCCGCCACCACCTCCGCCACCAGACCAGGATGAGGAAGGTGGGGGTAGTGAAGAGGGGGAACTATAATTCCATCGCGTCTCTTTGCTGTTTATTTCTCATGTTCTTCTTTTCCCACTTCATCATCTACTTTTTATATCTCAGTCTCATTATTAGTCCGGTTGGTTGCTCGTCGATTAGCACTGTACATATCTACATGGTGTGGGCGGGAAGAAACAAACAGAGTATACAGATCCATCGCTTCAAACTATGACGATGACAAAAATGAAACTTACAAGACAAATGACGAGAAAAAAACGCTAGGAACTATTGGTTGTAATTTTTCACTATCTAATGTGAACAGTTACTTCGCTAGATTTATTGCAGTATACCGTACTATATAGATGTGACTTAATGATATTATAGAGATCATTTCATTGGCTGTTCTCTACCATTCATTACTATCCATACCAGGAAGATGAACACTGCTTCACTCTATTCGAAGTGCAAGGGCTACGGAAAGGATGCAAGGGTGTCTTTGTACCAAGATCACAATATATGCCATTTGAAACCAAATCTACTTGTCCTGTGACTCGAACTAGGACCGGCAAACGAAGGGTAAATATACTTTGCCATGACACTCGTTTTCTTCCATGGTTTAGGACCCCTCAGAGCTAGTCAATAACCTCTATTCGCGATACCCATTCCGTGATCAAGCAAGCTGCTGGAAGCGACGAAACTGAAGCCTCCGAATAGATCATTCTCTCCTCCTATTACTTCATGGCCGGATGACATAGGACGCTGACTGCCACGCTGGCGGGCAGCATAGAGATCATCGAAGCCGCCGACAATTGGGCTGAGTGGGAGATGAGTGAAATCATCGGAGAAATTCTCCGCGAGGGCAGGATCGGTGACCACCGGGACAATTGGAGGAGTGGCCGCACGGCGTGCGAGGGCCTTCCAGTCGATTTTGCGGAAAAACCGGTGGTTCTTGATGGTCTGAAGATCTTTCGGCATGTGGTACCCGAGACGTTTGGAAGGCTCCTTGCGAAGGAGGCGAGTCAACAGGTCTTTGGCGTTTGGGCCAAGGAAGTAGGGTAGGGCTAGCTTCTGCTTTAAGATTTTCTCCTGCAACTTGGCGTTGTTGTTTGCTTTGAACGGAGGCGATCCTGTGAGAAGATCGTATGCTAACGCTCCAAGGGACCACCAGTCGCAGGCTTTGCCGTACGGTTTGCCCTGGATGACTTCTGGGGCCATGTACTCGATGGTGCCTAGAGAAGAATTGCAGCGGTCATCATCATCGGCAGAGATCTTGCTGAGACCAAAGTCCGTCAGCAGAAGGTGACCTTCATGGTCCAAAAGGCAATTTTCAGGTTTCAGATCACGGTAAATCACACCAACGTTCTGATGCAAGTGTTCGAGCGCGAGGACCATCTCCGCCAGATAAAAAGCTGCCACATCTTCATCGAACATACGCTCCATGGCTAGGTGTGTGAACAGCTCGCCGCCTTGGGCGTATTCCAGGATGAGGTAGAGCTTCTCATGGTCTTGAAAGGCGTAGAAGAGCTTGACGACAAACGGGTGGCGGTTGACGCTCTCCAGAATTGTACGCTCCGTCTTCGTCTGCTCGACGAGTTTCTTGTGAACGGTAATCGAGGCCTTCCGGAACTGTTTCTGGGCATACAGCTTACCAGTGAGTGCATGGCGCACCAGCAATACAGTTCCAAAAGACCCTTTGCCCAGGCAAAGGAGCGGCTCAAAATCATCTGTAGTCATCTTCCGGCAAAGTTGCGTGCGCATATTTAAAACACTCGAAGCATTGTAAGAGTTCTCCTCTGCTGCGGCATCGGTGCTGACGTAGTCGTGCTCCAGAGGCACCTCGTAACTGGTAAGAACTTCTGTTTGGTCGCTGTCCGAGCAGACACTTGCGTTGCTTGGTGCCTCGGAGCAGATATCGCTCGGCGCGCCTTGCGTGGGGGGGTCTCCAGACAGATTCAGGGAATCAAGCTGAAGTTTGAGGGCGCTGATGCCAGAGCTTGAAGCTGGCTGCGCCATTGGGCTATAGCTAGGCCTCCCTGCGGCGCGAGCTCCCGAAGCAGGTGCTCTAGCACTGGAAGTTGAAAAGTCCGAGTCTTCATCGCCAGATCCCATGGGAGTAAACCCACGAACGGTCGAGATCGCTGGGGCGGCTTGTTGCTTTTTTTTCTTTCGTCGGTCTACCCTTCCGGAGAGCGGATGCACATTTAGTTTTGGTGCTGGAAAAGGATTACCTCCACGACTCCCCTTATCCGCGAATCCCTGCTTGCGCTCAGGACTGGCATCGCTCATACGAAAGTTGGCGGTTTGGTTGCTGTTCACGCTGACCTCATCGCGGGGCTGCGACATGTCAGCCTGAGGACTGAAGACGTCAGCGACGGAGAGATCATCCTGAAAGGTGCTCGACATCTCCATTTTCTTATTCACTATGATGCTCGGTGTTTTTTCCTGGTGCTATCCAAGCACTATCCGAAACGGGACGTCACACCAAAGTAGCGACAGTTGAAATCCAAAAGCGTAAGAGCGCCGACAGCGCACAAATCGCGAACGAAGATGAATTACATACACCCAGTCATCTACCAACGGCTAGGCACTTGCGAGGCCTATCAAAAAGTATCTGGTTGTGGCAGGAGTGTTAGGCTCAAATCTGCCTCAGACGCACGAGAGTGGGGCACTTGGAGTAAAATCGAGGAACACAAAAGCAAGGGGAGTAAGCAATAGAAACCCACACATACTTTCTGGTATAGGTCCCACCTCCGCTTAGCTAGCTGGAGTAGACTGATCGCTCTGGATGTCTCAGAAGCAGCAAATTACCGTCCGCCCTTGTTCAGGACGGACCAAAGACCCCTAGCCAATTCACCTTGTTGACGGAGATTTCGGGAATCTGGGTGGGCGAAACGACCCGAGATTCAGCCAGCGTGCTAGTTCCAAGAGAGATGGCACCTGAGAAATTGCAGTAGGTATTTCGAGAGACCAAAGGGGTGTTGACAGCGCAGCCAGCGAGGTAAACGATAGCGGACAGTGAGGGCGTGGGCGCAGACTGGCACATAGAGAAACAGCCGGGCGGTAAATTGCAACGGTTGAATGGATAGGTATCCGAGGAAACTGCTGAGGTTCGGTGTTGCCTTCCGGGGTAGACACCTGGATAAAAGAGAAGAAAGAAGTGTGACCACTCGAGGTCTCTTGTCAGAAGTTGTTATTCAAGTTGTTGCCCAGAAAAAAAGTACGCAGACCATCCTTCCCCGCCGGCCAATCAGCATGTCCCGGTGCTAAGCGGCGCTAGCCTGATATGGGTGCTCTGTCTTCACGTGCGGTAGTCATTGGGTCCTATATATACCTCGTATGACGGGAGCGTGGTATTTTAGAAGAACAGATGGCTATAATTATATGGTAGATTTGGCTACAAAAGTATTGGTGAAACAAATCGCCAGCCTCGGATGCTGTGGTGGTCGTAAGGGTTTGCCGCGGAGTTGTACGGAGGACGGAGTATAGAGACTCAAACCTATACTCTTCCCCCCTCCGCCTCAAAGAATGACTGGGACCGGGTAATTTCTATCCCTGATCTTCCGACAAATGCCAATGCGCTAGGCTTCTCTACCCTAACTGTCACTCGTTCGTTAGCAAACTCAACCGTCACCATGTGCGCGACAAAAGTTGCTAGTGCCTCGACGGTCTGGAATGAAGTTTCCTCAACTCGCTGTAGATATTCATGTCAGTCACGGCTCATCCAAAATTCAAAGGGGCTTGAACCAACCTCTGCGACAGCTCTCGTCATTGCCTGATAGGTGTCGACCACTGTTGAACCCCACGCCAACTGTCCGGGGCCCTTAAACTCCAACGAAATGATCACAGCCTGCTTCTCAACTCTCTCATGGGAATTGACTCCAAGAATACAATAGCATCTGATGCCATCAATGCAAAACTCCTCCTCCAGAACTACCGGACACCTTTCAGATTCCAGAACATCGCCCGCAGCTTCGTTCTCTTGTTTGTAACCCCAGACTGTGACGCTCCGGTACTTAAGACCCTCTTCTGCACGCAGCAATGCCTTTGGAAGATGTAGCCAGACCTCACATCGGCCAAAAACACTGTCAATAGGAGACGCTGAGGATGGCGCCGGATTGAAAGAGTTGTGCAGGTGCGACATTCTCCTAACCCCGGCCGTAGTCTCGTCTAGCAACCCTAAACTACAGTTCGCAACAATGGCCGCCGTCAGTCGTACATCTTGGCCAACGTCATTCTTCATCATCGAATTTCGTCGGCCACCTTCCAAGCTGATCATCCGTTTTCCCGGGTGTTCGTCATGCTTCCCCATATGGCGGATGTCTTCCTCCAAACGGCGGTAAAGCTTCCCATAGTCAATGGAGAGAGAAACATCATCCGCGTTCGCGGCTGCAACAGCTGAGGAATAAGATAACTTCAGAGATGCAGTACATGGCTGTGACTTCCCAAGACGATGCCATGCCTCTGGGGCTGCAGGTAGGGGAAGTTCAATATCACGGAGCCGCACGCTATCCAGCACGGCTGGGTGAGATGGTATATGAACATTGACTCGCTGTTCGGCCATTGTGGTTGCGATAGAGGCGTAAGACTTTGAACGGCCTAAAGGATGAAATAAGCAGATGAGTGGTTCTGCGCTCAGCAAGCTGCTGTTTTACAAGCGAAAGCTAAGATAGCTCCTGACGTCAGAACACCTCGACGTCACCAGCCAGTAGGAATCAGTGAAAAACAGTACCAATTCGACAAAAGTTCACTCCAACGTCAACGCCATATAATTTATCAGGACCATCTACCAATGCAAGCAGCTTCTGGTGTATGGTGGTTGCTGGTCGGGGTTCTGTGTCTGGGGGATTAATTTAGTGGGAGAATGATTTGATTCATGGTGGGGTCCTTTAGCGCGGGGGAGCTTTCAACCAGCTTTGGAAAAATTACGTCCGCTATGAACACCATACGGAGTTTTAAAGCTTATCTTCACTTGTCATTCTTGCACTAGACAAACCTCATCGATCAATGACTTCATAGCGGTAGTTCCAGTAACCCTAGTAATACACATCCAGACATCCACAGGGTAACAGGCAATAAACTTATTTGGTCAACTGTACAACAAACGTCCTCGTAACTGGTCCATATCATATCATCAGAGAATTCTGTATGCTGCAAGTAAAGAAAGGGGGTTCTATCTTCAACACTCGGCGCAGCGCTGGTCGACCAAGAACAACCTCCAGTAAATTATCCGGGAACATGCGGCAAGCTAGCCATAGACAGCAGCTAAGCTATCATCCCATACCTTTTCTCCTTTGGATTTCGGGGTGTTCTAGTAAGAGCCCAAGGGGCCTCAGAAATCGTTCTCACGTCAAGCAGTAAAAGGAAGCTTTTCGACAACACGCGCATCGCATCTTTGGGTGCGTTCAGTCCGGGAAATGAGGGTTTCCTTGAAAGAGCCGGGGGGGGGGGGGGGGACAGGGCAATGACAAGGGGAACACAGAAAAGGGAAATAAAACGTAAAGCACAGTGGGTATCCGCCATGCATTCAAGACAACCAAATCACAAGAGACAGATATTTACCAGTAGCCACGGCGGTCATATGGAACATATTCTCCCCGTGGGGGACTCCGAGGGCGTCCGTAAGGCCTTGGCGGCATATATGGATCATCATATCGGGGTGGCGGCGGCGGACGGACATCGTAAGGGTCTTCATAGGGCCGACGTGGAGGTGGATAGTCATCAATGCGGGGACGGGGAGGAGAACGACGCCCATAGCCTTCACGTTCATAGTAATCCCGGCGGATCGGGATGGGGGACCGTTCCCGGTAATGAGCACGGGGGCTGTATCCTCGAGGTGCAGGAAATCTCCGATCGTATTCCTCTATCGGTGGAAAGCTCCGGCGAGGGGACCGAGACCGGTAAGGATCACGGAAAGGGCGCTCCTCAAAAGGCTGGATCTAGTTATATCAAAATGAGGACCTCGCCCGAGCTGCTTAAGCGTAATATGACTCTTACATCTGCGACACAGCTCACTCTGGAGCCCTTGAAGTCACGTCCATCTAGCTTCTCAATGGCAGTCTTCAGATCGTTTGCAGTTTCAAATTCAACGAACCTTAGGACTAGTGTTAATAGTGACCGAAATCCATCTTGTTTATTGTGGATACACCCACCCTCTACCAAGTTCACGGCCTGTTTCCGAGTAAACGACATCAAGACCCGCTCCACGGGCGAAATCTTTAAGGTCCTAGATGATCCCGCGGTGTAAGTTGATTTCCAGGTGCAAGGTTGGAATCCGGAATTTTCCAAAGGGTATGCAGAAAAGAGAATAGAGAAGGAGACAGATTTGAGCCACGGTCTTCACCAAACTAAAGGGAGCTCCAGAAACGGCCAGTGTCCATGCTACTAGTGGAAATTCCGTCCAATTGGGAATTGCCCCTCCACCGGGGAGGACTTTTAATTTTGGGCAGGACATCCAAACGCCATAATAGGGGTTGCACCATGGCCGAGTCGGAATCCTTGGGAAGTGTATCCGTGCAAACAGGGCAAGAGACAAAAGGAAATCGGGAAAGAGAAAGCGGGGTAGCTTAGCATGCACTCATCGGCCGAAATGCATGGCGTCCCGGGAATCCAGAAGAAAATAGACTTGGGCTGCTAACCTGCCAACTTGTTTCCGGGAGTCCAGAAACCATCATACGGTAGACCGTGCGACGGGGACGAGGCATATTGGGACGGTCCATTGGGCCAGGGAAGTTCTCCTTACGGCGTGGCCCCCGCGCAAATTGCACAGTGAGTCGCTCGCCTTTGAAATCACTGCCATCTATACGGAAGAGTCGGTTAGAATTGCAAGTACTCTAGGAACTAGCGCGATACCAAAGACATACGGAATGCTAGATAGTAGCAATGTTAGCCAGTTGCCAAATGCCGTAGAAAAGTAGCTTCCTACCTGGTACAACATCTCTAGCATCCATCGCATCTTCGTATTCGATGAATCCGAATCCGTTCATAAGTTTGATCTCTGTAATCTTTCCGGAGCCATGGGTGCTAAAGTGTTCCTCGATGTCCTGTTTTGTGACTGAAAACCTCTCATGGCGCCAACATAGGGCGCCGCGAGAAAATGTTAGCTTATTGCAATCAAATATACGAGTTCTTCCGGGAATGTGTTGTGGGGTTGCCAATGGGTATCCGGCGTTGCGGGTGCTTCAACAAAAGAAACAAGGACAGGGAATAAAGTGTGAGTCCTCTTTCAGATAGCCACCTGGCAGCAAACGTTGGGAGAGAAAACAGTGGCTGTAGCGCAATCCCTTTGTAGCGCATCAGGGCCAAGCGATATAACCTTGGCGATCCATCGGAGTATCCTGGTACTTGGGGCGCAGACTAAATGGGCAACATTCCGATCGGGCTGAAGAATCGGGGGAGCCTCTCAGAGGAGAAGATTGATGAACGGCTGCATACCATTGCGGGGAAGATTCCCGAGATAAAGTCGGGTGGACGACACTTCGGTCATGGCTGGCAAACTGGAGTATACTGAAGAAACTAAAAACCCAGTAGAATATTGCTGGCCTTAGGACCCGCGACGGCCAAAATCTAACGATGAATCAAAAAGGAAAAATTCCAGATTCAATGGCGACAATTGATGCAAACCGGAGGGTGGAAGACCTTGGGATCAAGAGGGTCGCAGTCCTTTTTTTTTATTTTATAATGGCTATTGTTCCTGAATCCCCAAGTGGGACGTTGGTCCAGAAGGTTGCTGGTGGCGCCTGATCAAGGGGGAATGAGGATCTTGGTGGCTTAACTTAACCGCTGAGGATCACACTTCAACAGTCAGACAGTCGGCCAACGAAGTACCTGAACAAACCAAGGACGAAAGAAAGAGGAGAGGGAGCGGGAGAGAGAGAGTAGAAGAGGAGAAGATGAGAAGATGAGAGAGACTAGAGAAAGAGATGATGGGTGTTGACCGCCAGGCGAAACGGTAAAAGCCAAAAGTTAAAAATAAAAATGCAAGTCAGAGAGTAAAATGAACGTCAAGTACCGTGACAAGGCAAGTGACTTTGTCTTCTGTGTTGGAGCTTTCCTATGCACCTCGGACGCTTTAGTGATGGAGGGGAAAACAATGCAAATTTAGTCGAGCCAAACAGCTTGATGAAACCCGTCGCCTCACTTTTTCTAGCGGGTCCACGTGGCCCCGCCGCCAGCCAAAGACAGTCAATGAAAGTCCAGCCTTGTATTGACCTCCAATCATCATGGGATGGATATATCACTGGAGAGCTGTAGGTTTATGTAGTTATGGAATCTCCTCGTCGGCCACTAATTAAGGGGTTCATGCCTGTGGAGGGAATAGATACTTCTTTCTCGAAGGCCATTAACTCACCAAGGAACTCGAACTAAGTGCGCATCCATTCATGCACAAGACAGTACTCTTGTACGAATAGGATCCCATAGGTACACCGTACCTTTGCAGGTATTTCCACGGTTCCCTTCCGATCCAGTCCCCACGGGGTTGAGCCGCATTCAATGGAAGTGGGAAAGAGTCAAAAGGGACGCAGGTTGTACTAAGTACTGTATATACCCTAGGAAGCATCATGTTGAAAATAAAAAAAAGTTTTTCTCTTTAATCTGTCTTGACCCCTTCCCTTTGGATAGCGAGTCACTATCAAGAACAGGATATTGCGAACAAAACTTATATACAGGAAACCCACCCCCAATCCAATCAGCTGCTTTTTTTTACAAGGCGAAATGCGACAGAAATATTAGTGGTGGCCACAACTAGTTCCAATTCAAATGATAGTGTAGGCGTAATCCAAAATACAGCCCAAACAAACCAATACAGGGTTGGATCAGGTCATGAAATACTTGGGGCCCTCGCCACCTTGAGGGGTCTGCCAATTGATGTCTTGTGTAGGCACTTTGATATCACATGTTTTACAATGGATGCAGCTAAAAGCCGTTAGTATAGGCAGGGAGATAGCAACAAGGGGGGAGAAA